>WWET01000718.1:115480-143301 GCA_011038615.1 Limnodynastes dumerilii
GGCCAGGAGCTTTATTTATCTTAATTTTCTTCAACCGCCTTTGGACTTCTTCTTCTGTAAAACAAATATTATGTGATGGTACAGTTGCACTTCCATTTTTATGTATTATTCCTACCATTTCTTCCTCTCTAGTATACACTGAAGAAAAGAAAGTGTTTAATACCTCTGCTTTTTACTTTTCATCATTTATCAATCCACCCATCTCACTTTTTAGGGGTCCTATATTGTCTTTTTTGATCCTTTTGCCATTTATATACTTAAAAAACGTTTTAGGGTTTGTCTTACTTTCTTTTGCAACTTGTTTTTCAGTCTCTATTTTTGCTAATCTAATTTCCTTTTTGCATTTCTTATTACATTCCTTATAGATATGGAAGGACTCCTCAGTTCCTTCAGATTTAAACAATTTAAATGCAGGCTTCTTTTTTTTCATTTCATCCCTAACCTTTTTATTAGGGGGGGGGATGCGGATCATCCAGGCGCCAAGCTGGATAGACGCCGCCCCTCTTCCCCTAGCTTCTCAGAGCTGACATTTAGCTAGATCTAACTGTGACAACTGTGAGAGCCAACGCCGGTCCTCTATATACAGCGGTGCCAGCCTGTTCTGTAGGTAGATGCTAGATCCAAGTGGGCTAAAGGACCTCTGCTGATGTCTATTCCATGTGACCAGTCACCTGATCAGAGGAAGGAGTCAGTATTTCTTCTGTTTTGCTGTCAGGTGTCTGAGCCCTTGGCCGGTGATGACGAATACCTGGCCTGTGCATTAATGTTTCCCGTTCTCTCCCACTGGTGCTCTAGGGTTTAATGGGATGTTAATTGTTTTATTTACTTTTGCAGCCTAGAGAACATCACACCTGGAACCGTGAGAAGAACGGCCCGTCTCCTCCTGCGGTTCTTTAGGATTGGGTAGGAACATCTAGGGTGGGGACGGGCCTGTTTATATTCCAGGTGCCAATATACCACGCGTTACAATGTCATGACACAGTGCATTCCTGGGAAAAGGTAAGGAGCCTTCAGAAGGTAAGTGCAGGACCGGTCACTGCAGAGGAGGACAATGGAAGTAACCTCCTACAGGCTAATATTAAAAAAGTTATATACTTGTCTGTCCTCCATTTTGAAAAAAAAATGCAGTTGTTTCTTTAAAAAACAACAGACTCAAAGAGCGACAGTTGTAGCAGCTTTTCAGTCATTAGACTTCAACTGACAAGACAGCAAAGGAGCTCAACTCCACTCTCTATCGGTCTCTACAAACCTTTAATTATTGTCCACCTATCCTGAGGCAACATTAAGCATGTCAGGTGAGAGGATGATTCTACAGTATTCTACAGTATCTAGTTGTAATAACTATATAGGACAGAGTTAAAGTTTGTTCAGTTGTTGGCCATTTAGCCATGTCTACTTTAATATTATCACCAAAATTATAATACAATTAATGCATTAGCCAATGTCATCTATGGATTAATGTAATATAATAGCATTACCTTATTTAAATTACCTTTTTGGGAAATTATTTAACTTTAATGATATTTAGACACAGATTTTCCTAGTTTGCTTTTGATCCACTCATAATATACCAATTAAGCCTTGGTTAACCTTTTGCTTGGTTTACCAAAGCATGACTATCATGTCAGTTAGAGCTAGATACATATTAGCTCAACTCTATACCCTTACCTCCTTTCTTAGTATCACCAAGTTATGAAGAATGATACCATACTGTTGGACATAGACACACTGATGATTAACTTTACAACAAAAACACATATATTAGGATCTACTAACCTACAATCAATATTTCATTGCTGTTCCCAGAGCTAAGCTGTCATGAGTCAGTTATCTAGACATCCATATAACCCCCTCCTTATATATGACCGTTAGCACCTCTGGCAGTTGGTCATGGCACCTGCACAGCAGTACAGTGATGGTAGAACATGCCTCCCAGCCTCTGCCCCAAACTGTACAAAACTCCCAATAGGGACAGAGCCCAAAGTGAGGGACTGTCCTGCTTAAAGTGTGACATTTGGGAGGTGTGCTCAAAGTTTGCCACCATGCACATACTTAACTTACTTTCTGACATAGGCATTTCACAGTGAGGTATACCATTAAACCTGGAGCAAGCGTATGCTATCTCCACCCCATTACTGACCTGCACCACTTCCACTCTGCAGACCTGATTCACACTTAGGAATCTGCAGGGTTTTAGATGCGTATATTTAGGACGGGAAATACTGCGCATGCGTAGTAACCTATATACAAAATCTACATTGGATATAGGAATGGGACTGCTGTGAATCACCACTACGAATCTAGTGCTGCAAGGTTTGTAGGGACTTAAGGAGGAAGGGTCGTGCCAGGAATAATTAAGTCAGAAGATAAGAAGAATGGGTGGAGAGAGAGGCATTAAATGAGCAAATCTGGGCATGGTGAGCCTGCAGTCACGGTAACAAGCTGTCACCGCCTGGGAGTTTAAGACCATAATCAGCATTCTATTAATGAGTGCTGAGTGACAGTTTTTTCTATAACACACGGCCCAGTGTATCCAATCCCACTCAGCTCTGCCCTCAACTCCACCCATCCAGACTCAGGCCCCATCTCCTTGTTGGCTTCCTTATGAACATCAAAAGTCTGGCAAGTTCCTCCCCTGGTTGACTGTATTACAATGAATGACTCACCAACATTTTTATGGCCGGTTCACTCGCAGGCAGGGATTGCCAGTGTCTTTTAGAAGTACAAGGATATATGGATGAAAAGAGAAGAGCAAACAGAAAACAAGACTGTAAGGAAAACAGATATAACTGAGGGCAAGAGGGAAAGTAGGCTGTGCAGGGCACAGATGAAAGGTGGAGAGTTGGAGTGAGTGGATGATAGATATCATAACGGTTTAGTATATTTGCATAATCTGGACTTCATTCTAATAGAATGAATGAAGATGTACTAATATGGAAGGACTTGAGTTAGGATTAACACAAACAGTCTATACTAATAATGCATTCTGTGGATACAGCATTGTTGTACAGGAATTTTGTATGTTCTTTTTTTGCCATCCAAAACAGGGAAGGAGCATTCTCCCTCTATTACTCCACGCATGTCTAATATATACTGCTAAATATCCTTATCTCCCCATAATGGAGACCACCAAATTCAGAATAAATGTATTTGTCAGTAACATACCAACACAGTATCAGTATCTGCACTGCCCTGAAGAGGAGCCATAGAAATAATTATTTATATAATTAAGCATAGTCAATCATAGAGTATGAGTTTGATTAGAGTATGAGTGATTACATGTATTTTTCTTATAGGCTCTATGAGAAATCCTTTCACTGTCAAGGGAAGACCAGCAAGGCCGATGCTACCAGGGGTCAGACGCCGACCGATCCAACAAAGGAACCTTATCATAAATCATTTAAGGCAACTGCTGGAGGCCAGGCCATTTAGAAGATAAATTAGATGCTAAGCATCTAATAGCATGTAATAGTTATGTAATTTATGTATTAGTTATTACTTTATGTATTAAGAGAGAGAACTCCCAGAACTGCCAGGCATTAATGGGTTAATTTTAAGCTATAGGAGTTAGCCAGTAAGAATAGGTCTGGGGGGTGGGATCTGTAGGGGGTATATTAATGCACTCAAGCTGAGGGTCCAGCCTTCTTCCAAATTGTTCTTGGATTGATAAGTATCACATTAGCGTCTATTGTAGCACATATTTTGTAGTCTTTCATCCTCTATTCTCCCTTTATTCTTTTATCTGCTCTTCTTTTTCTCCCTTTTTATTGCAGCTTCATTTTTATCGGTTATCTTTTCCTTTACAGCTTTGGGTAAGTGATAGAAGTAAGCTAAGCTATGTTAGTTATTCAGTGGACAACGGTCAGCCAGGACGAGCTAGACTTGCATCCCCTGCCTGCATGGAGGGACTGGGGAATTTTTTAATTTTTCCTCATTACACGGGTCGACCGATTGGCAGGGTCAACCCAGAGGTTTTGGAGTTGTTCGCCCCCGTTGGTTTTGCTCTGGTTCTCAGTTGTTTACTCCCGCCTCCCCATTTTTTCTCTTATATTAGTTTTAACGTCATGTTAGCGGGTCTTTAGCATGGATTTTGCGACAGCTAGGGCAGGCTATATCACGTTCCCATTGGGTTACTAGTAGTAAGGGTCAATTTTGCCGTTTTATTTTTCAGGATGGTTTCATCATGGCAGGAGGGCTCTAGTTTTGGGCCACTCCTAAGTTTATTGGGCAGGGGCATTTGCACAACAGAGAGGTGCGCCCATCAGTTTACAGGGCTGGAGTGTCAAATGGTTAGGCCTAAGGGGTATGCGTTGGGCTTGTTTAACTGGCTCTGGGACTTGGTTAAGTCAGAAATGGGTTTCCTTGACTGCTTGATAATACACTTGGGCAGAAATGATTTGGGACAGGAGGAGGCTTGTGGTTTACAAAGGGTTATTAAAGCCGATTTGTCTGCTGTTAGCGCTGAATTCCCTCATCTTAGGATCTGTTGGTCCCGAATCATCCCTATGATTATTTGGCGGGATCCTGGCTCCCTGTGGGCCCTGTAAAAAAACAGAAATAAGCTTAATCGCACAATTTCAGTTTGGGGCAAACTTAGGAGGGCTGGTGGCTTATTACCCAGAGTTGTCTCACGAGGTCCCTGCGTTGTATCGCTCTGACAGTGTGCATCTTTCTGACAAGGGTATGGCTATGTTTATTAAGCAGATGTTAGGTGTGTTAGAGGGGGTTCCCTGGCTGTGATGGTAGCGGTGGGGGCATGAGGTATGGTGCAGGGTAGGCACACCCCTGCTAGTTCCCGGTTGCCACCCCTGTTTCCCCCAGGGTGCGCTATTATGACAGGGGTGTGTGCTTGCGTTGACCATTTCCTCAAGAGAGCAGACAATTTCCTGCCCTCCATATAAGTTACCTTCTCCTAGCTGACCCCCCCCACCAGCTATTGTCTCCACCTTCTGCGGTTTCAATTCATAGTTTAATTATTAATTATCAATAAATCTAAGGCCCCTTTTAAATGCCATACCGTTGTCCGTGTGTTTATTTCTTGAATGCCTGCCATGAGTGCTATGGTCAGCCATTGGTTGTTTAAAGAAAGAGAATTCCCAGTTTGGGAATGAACAACAATAAACACCAGGCATGCCAGGCGTTAATGGGTTCATTTTAAGCCATAGGAGTTAGCCAGTAAGAATAAGTCTGGGGGGTGGGATCTGTAGGGGGTATAATAATGCACTCAGGTTGGGGGTTTAGCCTTCTTCTAGATTGTTTTTCCCTCCCTTCCCTTAAGTTAATGTGCTAACCTGTTTTTGTTTCTTTACAGATGGGGCATAGATTGCCAGTAGCGGTGGGGTGGTCAGCAATTTCTAGAGCTAGGTTAGGGCATGAGGTATAGTGCAGGGAAGGCACACCCCTTCAAGATGAAGCAGGAAGCTACACCGACCCGGGGTACGCTATTATGACAGGGGTGTGTGCTTGCGTTGACCATTTCCTCTGGAGCGCTGAGGGTTCCTGCCCTCCTAGCTGACTCCCCACCGGCTATTGGCGCCACCTTCTGCAGTCTAAATTTATAATTTAATTATTAATTATCAATAAATCTATGCCCCCTTTTTAAATGCTATACCGTTGTCTGTGTGTTTATTTCTTGAATGCCTGCCATGAGTGCCCTGGTCAGCCATTGGTAGTTTAATGTTTTAGTTATAACCTGTTGTATATAAAATAAAATGTTTTTATTTTTTTAATAACTTTTTTATTATTGACATAGTTTTTGGGATAATTGCAATATATATTCCTCCAAATTGTCCAAAATCTAGCAGCACTGTCCTTATTTCAGGGCTCTGTTCTGATCAGAGAAAAGGTTGGGAGGTATGGTCAGTTCACTATTAATTATTATTATTATTATTATTATTATTATCATCATTAAATGTTTTTTATATAGCACCATTATAGCTCCATTATAGTACTTTACCATTTTAAACCATCATTATGTCAAGAATGGATAGTAACAAAGGGCCTGATCCAGACCTACGCTCATGTGCGTAGCGTACCTACAATGCACTCCCCTCATCACTCCCCTTGGTCGTACTTACTCTTGCCGTCTTACGCACAGCAAACCCTACCCTAACTTTTTTATCGTAACCGTGGGCGGCGGTAAGCTCCTTGCGTGGTTACGAAGCTTAGGACGCCCATAATGTATGATTTAAATGCATCACCCCAACCTCAGTGCGTATTTACGAAAATCGTATGCCAGACACGCCCCCTCAACTGTAGTTATGAAGGTGGTACGCTCAAGGCCCATACAGTCAGAATTTCTGAGCGTAACATCTGCCCTGCGCAAGTACAAATGGCCGTTTTTACGCTTACGACCACCGTAAAAACGCACACGAGCGTAGGACTGGATCAGGCCCAAACAGAGTGGGTGGGTAAGAGGGCTCTGGTCGCAATTTCATTGCAGGGGCGTCACAACTTTTTTTTTTGAGGGCACCCCTATTTAGCCTTGGTGTGTAATAGGCATGATCATCAAAGGGGGCATGGTCAACCCATTGGGGCACAGCTGTGCATCCAGGTATAAACCACTTTATATACCAATATACATGTACTTCCATACACACACACACACACACATTTTAGATGTACTCCAGTGCCCGCTATGCCTATACCTATTCATCATCTCCCCCTCTCAATACATCATCCCCCCTTCCCTCCATCATCTCTCTATTCTCATTATCACTCCCCCTCCCCATTCTATTTATCATTTCTCTATCCCCTTCATAATTCCTCTTCATCAGCTCCTCCTCCCAATTCACCTTATCATCTCCCTTTCCCCATATTTTTACTGGGTCAGTAAAGTATTAGATAAAGGGGGAGCTGTAGACATATCTTATCTAGATTTTAGTAAGACTTTTGATACTGTCACATCGCAGACATAAGCTGGAAACTTTGGGATTGGAGTTAAAGATAGTTGCATGGATTCGATCTTGGTTACAGGATAGACAGCAGAGGGCTATGGTAAATGAGGATGGTAAGGTAACCAGTGGAGTACCCCAGGCTTCTGTTGGAAACCCTTCTGGGGATGCTAAGGTAACCAGTGGAGTACCCCAGGTTTCTGTACTTGGACCAGTGCTACTTAATATTTTTATAGATTATATTGCCTGTGGTATCGAGGAGAAAATATGCCTTTTTGCAGATGACACAAAGATATGTAACAGGGTAGACACGCCAGGAGGGTTACACAAAATGAGAGATGATCTAGGTAGACTGGAGGAATTGTTAAGAGTGTGGCAACTGCAGTTTATTGCCAAAAAATGCAAAATCATGTACTTAGGGCACAAAAACCCAAAAGCTCAATATATAATTAATGGCACTACATTAGAAAGTACTGAGGATGAAAGGCATTTAGGAGTCATTATTTCATGTGACTTAAAGGTATCCAAGCAATGTAACAAAGCAATGAGAAAGACCAGTCAGATGCTTGGTTGCATAGGGAGAGGAATTAGTAGCATAAAGATAGAAATAGTGATTCCCCGTTATAGATCGTTGGTACAACCTCAGCTAGAATACTGCGTTCAGGTCTGGAGGCCATATCTCCAGAAAGACATAAGTACATTAGAGACTAAACCAAACTAAGGTAAACTGGAGGGTGGTAGGTTCAGAGGAAATGTGTGGAAAAATTACTTTTCTGAAAGGGTGATAGATAAGTGGATTAGCCTTTCATCTGAGGTTTTTGAGGCTAACACAGTAGAACAGTTTAAAAATGCATGGGATAGATATAAGGATATCTTAAATCTCAAACTAAATCTAAACTAAATTGGGGGTAAATAGGGTCTAAGGTCAGTATAGTTTTAAATAAACAACTGCGTAGACTGGATGGGCCATGTGGCTTTTATCTGCCATCACTTTGTGTGTTTCTATTATTTTTTCCCTAGCTCCCCCCCTCAGTTACACATCCCCCTTCTACTATATAAAGCACATGTGGGGAATATTATGGGTCTGGGAATGACACATACTAGTGTTCCATTCTCAGACTGCTAATAATCCCCACATACACGATATGGACAAAAGTATTTGGCCACGCCTGTTAAGTTTGGAATTCTGGTGTTTCAACTAGATCCATTGCCATATCCAATACCTTGCCATGCAGTCTCCATTTGCAAACATTTGTAAAACAAAATGGATTGTTCTAAAGAGCTCAGTGACTTCAAGCGTGGCACTGTGATAGGATGCCACCAGGGCCGGTGCGATTTGCTCTGCGGTGGGGATGTGGTGCAGGCCGGTGCCAGGCTTGAGAGGCGCCGACAGTCATCCCCCTGTGGGGGCTGGAGACATGAAGGGCTTACTGGGGGGCTGGAGGCACATGATGGGGTTACTGGGGGGCTGGAGGCACATGATGGGGTTACTGGGGGGATAGGAACACCTGATAGGGATACTGGGGGGGCTAGAGACACATGATGGGGATACTGGGGGGGCTGGGGCCATATGATAGGGATACTGGGGGGCTGCAGAGACATGATGGGAATACTGAGGTGGGTTGGAGACACATGATGGGGATACTGGGGTTCTGGAGACACATGATGGGGAATACTGGGAGGCTGGAGACACACATGGGGGAAATAGTGGAAAACTGCATACATGCAAAGGGTACAGATTGGATGTATATATATACTGTACACACACAAACTAGATAACAGTAAAGTGCTTACAAGGCTGTTATTGTTTTGTATTGTGGTTACAAATGTTTTCTGTTTTGGAAGGAGGCCATTTTTAACTGTATTGTGGTTACAAAAATGTTGAATTTATTGTACAGTGGTCAGAAAGATGCAGGACCGGATTCACAGATCCGTATTTGCTACGTAGCAAGGCAACACCCATTACACTCCCCTCGGCTGGACAGGTTTTCAGTGAATTCCGCCTCCATAGGGCACCCTTAACTCTATGTGTGTACTTACGAGTGTATGTTACGTACATGCATATTTATCTAACTGCGCCCTCATATGCCCATTTAAATGCTTCCCTCTCACCCACTTTCACGTAACTACCGTCTGGATAAAAACCACGCCCCTCCGTACGTATGGCTCTAGGTGCGATTTACAAGTCCGTGCCTAAAGCCACATTTTTTTTACGAACCTAGGGCACTTAAGAGTGCTCTAGAGCTTCCCTAACTTCTCCCTACCCCACCCTCCCCACCTTCTTTGCATTCCTCCCCCCACCCACTCTTCTTAAAAACCCCCAGAGGCTGCCATGGCACACCTCTTTCTTCTTAAGAAACTACATGTGTTCTTTAAAGACTGCACATAGTCAATCTATGTACCTAACTGGTATGTAGAACTATTACGCATGCTTAGTAAGTTCATTCTTTAATCTCCACACCCAGAAGAAGCTGGGGCTCAATTTAGGCATTAATAAGCGATTAGGATAGTGACTAATAACCAGACCTATGTAGAGTAACACCTCTGGTGAGACTGTGCTACAGCAAGTCAAAGGTATTCCAGTACTGACATGGCTGAACTGAAGGCAACGAACACTGTTAAAATGTATTTTAAAGTAAAAGACAGGTCATATCAAAAGTTTATAGGACGTACTCTGCAAACAAATAAAAGACTATCTGTATCCATTTGAATAGCTATCAAAATATATAGTTCAAATATATACAATTCAAATAAATAAATAGTTGTATGCCACAGATATATTGCAGGTCTAAATTTAGCTTATATATCTAAAAGTATATCAGTGCCAAATAAGTGCTAAATACTGCTTTAGTAAATTGGGACCGGATCCAGACCCCCGGACATGTGGGGGTCTGTCCGCACAAGAGAGGAGAGTGAATTCTCCCTGTCACTTCCCTCTCTTGTGCGCATATTTCTGTGACTTATGCAGCCTAAAATCACGCAAGCAGATCATCGGTCTGTCCATCCACTGATTCGCTCATAAATATCAAATCCCACCACTACTGTACAGTTTAAATGCTTCCCCCCACCCACATTAGCAGGTGAAGGGGAAGCACACACCCTTTACTATGGAATATCTATCATACGGAACTAATACATGTGCCCTCCACTCAAAACACTCCATTTCCTCCCTTTCCTTGCGTAAATGGGGTGCCAGACGCAAGTCTGGATCCTGTTCACAAACGTATTTGGTGCTGTGTTTTACTTTTTTATTGTTTTTTTTTTTTTTTGCAACCCAGCAGTATCTAACCCAGCATTTGCTTTCATTGTCAAGCTCCCATTAGAGCAGTGATGGGCCTGCTAATCTTCAGGTTGCACATGGGCCATTTAATCCAAGAACAAGGTACCTCTACATAATTCAGTATCATAACAGCAGGATCTTCCAATAGTGTTACAAGTTATGACAAATAAATTTACCAACTCAGAAAATAGTTGGGGGCATAGGAAGTACTCCTGAAAAGTTGCACCTTTTGCCCATCAATGTACTAGAGCAATCACTGTTCATTGTTGATTTGTTGCTATAGGTTGCTGCACATTTGCTGATGGTGGAGAGCGGTCAGGTAAATGTATAAATTGAAACATATATTAAATCTTCCAGAATGACAACTGTTTTTATAGTTACAGGTTGGCACATAGAATACAGTATTTCTATTTTGTAGGTGTAACTGTGCTACACCCCTCCATAACCCTACTTGAAATAAGTGTGTGCGTGCGTGCGTGCGTGCGTGCGTGTGTGCGCGTGTGTATATATATATATAACATACCTGTGATTGCTTGCCTACTGCCTGCTAATCAGAATGTGCTGCTTTCCTTCTCCTACCTCATTCTCCTCTGTTGATTGCATGCTTTTGATTTACATTAAATGCAGCAATTACCAAGATTTTACAGCTCATGTTGGATTCCATTCTGTTAATTTAAATGTACCTCTGGCTT
This sequence comes from Limnodynastes dumerilii, assembly GCA_011038615.1. Lineage (NCBI taxonomy): Eukaryota > Metazoa > Chordata > Amphibia > Anura > Limnodynastidae > Limnodynastes > Limnodynastes dumerilii. The sequence goes on from WWET01000718.1 coordinate 126,346, forward strand.
TTTGTCTAATGCTCTTTGTAGCATTTCATAAAAATCAGATAAAAGTATTATTTAGAATGCAATACATGATGATCCAGGGTAGGATACACTGCAGATATATAATGCAGAAGATAATTTGAAGAGACCTACTGCAGCTTGCAGCAATTTAGGGAAAATTCACTCAGGAGAAAGTGACAGAGACATAAAAAAATAGGTAATAAGAAATTCATGATTGTGCTGTAATAATAGCTAGCTGAAATGAAAACCTCCATAGAGAGGTATTTCATGAAAAGCAATGGAATGTGATGGGAATAATTCCCCCCCTTGTTTTGGGGCTGTTGACACATCTAAATACTGCCTTGCTCTGCTTTAGAACATTCTGTACCAGGAGACACACTGACATGTACAGCAAGCACTGTATTGTGATTGGTGGAGGTGGCAGAGTGACACATGCACACACTGCCTCACTGCAGGAGACACTGCTTCGTGACATATGTCCTGTCCAGCATATGCTCCAAGTTAACCTTTGCAAGGAATCAAATGCAAAAAAAATAGAAGATCCTTACTGAAGTATTACATATACATACAGATTATATGCATTATATCACAGACCCTTTTTTCACCTTAGTGTGAGAGTACAGACTTTCACTTTGGATGCTAGTAGGTGTCCAGCTGGAAAATGTCTAGTTCTCCAGTACTTTAAGTGAATGGTAAATATTCATCATCTGTCAAGAGTGAGATTTTATGTTTAAAAATTGTGCATTGTGCAGATGGTTATGGGGGGAAAAAAATCACAGATCTCGGGGTAGATCCTGATCCCCACATGTTTTACATGCATGCGGGGGTCCGTAGTTATGCAGCTGTATAGCGTGAAGAGTGCACACCCCCTGCACTCCCCGCTGCCACTAGGAAATCTGGACACTTACCTACAGTTTTCTACTTTATGACCTAGTCTTAACGGGGCTCCCCCCCTCCCAAACTCTCATTTGGGATACAGCCATCGTGACTGAAGGGTCTGCGATAGTACTTATGCACTGGGAACATCTGGGACACGAATGTGCAGATGTTCCCAGACAGGAGACTTACGCAAATGCCTTGCATAAGTCCCCCGTCGGCCGTAGATGAGGATCCGGCCCCTTGTTGGTAAAACAATGCCAGTGTGTATAAATGAATCGGCATCTCATCGGGACTTCATTGGTTATGTCAGTTTTTTCTAGAATGTATAGAGTCTAAACCTAGCCAAGCCTTAATGGAGCTAAAGCAGGTATAGGAAACCTTTAGCACTTCAGGACCCTAAAAACTATAAACTGCGGACACTGGCTCTCAGAATCTTCCGTGTTCATGGAGGATCTATTCTATAGCTTGTTACTACAGTGTTGCATTTAGGTGTCTAGTTTTTGATTGAATATATTGCTTAAACTTTAATTTTTATTTTCAAGAACTAAAGGTTTTAACATTTGCCAATAGGGGGAAGTTATTAAGCCCTATTCATTTGAGGGCCTTTTTTAAAATCTGTAATACACCTGTCTTTATTGTATTCCCATCACAATATAGATTACATTTTAACTTTATGATCCGCTGCATACCAGTGCCAAATGCAGGATTTTGCAGTAGGGTTTCCATGTGGGGTATATTAGGGGTCTGGACATGGCACACTATATAAGGTACATGCAGGGCTTTTTTTTGTCGTCGGATGCACCGGAACGGCGTTCCAGCACCTTTTATCCGACTGACAAAAAAAGTTGTTGTTTTTTGTTAAAAGCCTGTGCCGCTATATAAGCCGCAAGGCTTTTAACAGTGCAATCAGTGGCAGAAGTACCAGAGGCAATGGGCATTTCTCCATTTAATTTTCATTAAATGGAGTCCATTGTGTCCCAGCACTTCTGCCAGGTGTCTCCCCGCTCCGAGTTGGGCTGCAGAGCTGGCTGGGCAATGCACAGCCGCCTGCAGCTCTCTTCACATAAACCTGCGGAACGCTAGCCGCGGAGGAGAGAGCAGGAAGCAAGAAGACGGCAAAGGTAAGAGATTATGGAGGGTAGTTGGGGAATGGGGATATAAGTACCATGGAGGGGGAACACGTTAAGAGACAGCATCAAGACTGAATGGACACAAAGAGGGGCAAAAATGTTAGGTGGACCGTGGACACATAATGACAAAGAGGGCAAAAATACTAATTGGAAACACTAAGAAGGGACTATAGGGCTGGTTGGATACACAGAAGGAGGTGATGTCAGGCTAACTGGACACAAAGAGGGGGGCAATAAGACTGGTTGGACACTAAAGGAGGGGGCAATAAGGCAGAATTGACACAGAAGGAAGGGGCAATAAGGTTGGCTGGCACAGAAGGTTGAGCAATAATATTGGTTACACAAACAGAAAAAGGGGCCAAGGCTGACTGGACACAAATAAAGAGGGGAGAAACAAGGCTGGCTGGACACATAAGGAGGGGGCAATAAGGCTGGATTAACACAGAAAGAGGGGGCAATAAGACTGGTTGGACACAAAAGGAAGGGGCAATAAGGACAAAAATTAAGAGGGGGGAAATAAGGCTGGCTGGATACAGATTGAGTGGGCAATAAGGCTTAAACACAGAAAGAGGGCTCAATAAGAGGACTTGGCTGGACACAGAAGGTGGGCAATAAGGCTGGTTGGACAAACAGAAAAAGGGGCCAATAAGGCTGACTGGACAAAAATTGAGGGGTCAATAAAGCTGAATGGACATAGGAGGGGGCAATAAGGCTGCCTGGACACAGAAGGTGGGGCAATAAGGCTGGTTGGACACACAGAAAAGGGGGGCAAATAAGGCTGACTTGGCACAAATAAAGAGGGAGAAATAGGGCTAGCTGGACATAGAAGGAGGGGGCAATAAGACTGAATTGACACAGAAGGAGGGGGCAATAAGGCTGGCTTGACATAGAAGGTGGGGCAATAAGGCTGGTTGGACAAACAGAAAAAGGGGCCAAGGCTGACTGGACAAAGAGGATAAAGAGGGGGAAATAAGACTAGTTGGACACACAGATGGAAGGGACAATAAGGCTGGTTGCATACACAGAAGGAGGGACAATAAGGCTCACTGAAAAAAATAAAAAAAGGGGCAAAAAGGCTGATTGCACACAGAAGGAAGGGCATTAAAGCTGAATGGTCACACAGAAAGAAGGGGCAATAAGGCTAACTGGACACACAAACAGCGAACGGGCAATAAGTCTGACTGGACACACACAAAGAAGGGGCAATAAGGCTTATTGAACACACAAAAGTAAGAGGCAGAAAGGCTGACTAGTCTAACACACAAAAGGAAGGGGCAGAAAGGCTGACTGCGGAGACATACATACACACACACAGACAATGGAGGCTGGACATTACAAGGGGCACACATGGAGGCTGGACATTATAAAGGGCAAACAGGGAGGTTGGACATTAAAAGGGGTACACATGGAAACTGGACATTAAAAGGGGCACACATGGAGGCTGGGCATTAAAAGGGGCAGACAAAGAAAGGCTGGACATTAAAAGGGACAGACATTGGAAGCTGGAATTAAAAGGGGCTCAATTATAAAAAATTATAAGAGGGCTGTAAAAAAGACTGAAACTTGTGAGTGGGCTGCAATAAGGTCTGAAAAATTATAGAGTGCTGCAATAAGGGCTGAAAAAAAATACAGGGGGGCTGTAATAAGGACTGAGTTCCTGCACCCTTTTTTTTTTTTTTTTTTACAAAAAAAGAGTACATGTGAGGATATATTAGGGGTCAAGTTATGGTACATACTATAACATGTGGTTTATATTAGGGTTTGTGAATTGCACACTATATACAGTATATAGTATGCCATGTGTCACCCCTAATATATCCCATTTATATTATAGTATGTGTTATTCCCAGACCCTATATATACCCCATTATATTATAGTATGTGTCATTCCCAGACCCCTAATATATCTAATTAAATTATAGTATGTGCCATTCCCAGACCCCTAATATATCTCTTTATATTATAGTATGTGCCCAGACCCCTAATATATCTCATTATATTATAGTATATGTTATTCCCAGACCCCTAATATATACCATTTATATTATAGTATGTGCCATTTCCAGATCTACAATATACCCCACATGTACTTTAAATAGTGTGCCATTCCAAGACCCCTTTTATACTCCATATATTTTATAGTATGTGCCATTCCCAGACCCCATGTATTCAGGGGTATAGGAACGAAAATTTGGTGGGGGACAAAAGGCCAAGGACTACTATAGGGCCTGGAGCACACTATTCTCACATATGGTATCTCATGACAGCTGTAACATGATAATTTTTGTCAGTGTTTCTGGGGTTGGCCAACCCCAGTTTTATTATGCATTTTACTATAAAGATGTATTTACTCATTATTCAAGTTCAGCTTCCCGGTCTTGTGTGTCTGCTTATGCTTACAGCAAATTGTGATATAAAAATTAGCGAGGCTCAAAAAGGAAATGTACAAAAACAATGGTAAACACAAACAACTACAGTTTGCAAGTTCAAATAAACTATTATTTAATCCCAATTCTTATTTCATTCATCACCATTTGCTTTTGTGTAGAAGTTTTCAGTCTTTGCCAACCCAAGAGAAATCATGGGTGGGCAATCATCTGCTTCCCCCCCTGGTTCCTTCACACCAGCATGTATTAAATATGGGTTATATTAGAGGTTTGGAGATGGCAGAAAACCACTCTATACCCTGCACAGTAATTATTTTAAAGGCTCTCAGCAACTGCTATTAAAATCAAGTTTTGTATATAGGAATATGCCATCTTTATTGCCTATATCGTTCTTATTAATTCCCACAATTAAGGTTATATAGGTCATAGGACTGACTTCCTTTGGAGTGTGACATTCAAATTTAAGGTGTCAAATCATTACCTAAATGTCACAGACTGTTAGTGGTAATAAACCTGTATAACTTGGTGACCAAACGACCATACTGTTTGTCAACACTGCAGACTATTGAGCGACTTTTTTCATTTAATTTATTTTACGAATCAGACTTGGCTAGGACTGCTTACAGGTCTAGACCTTTTGGAATCCACCCGCAATGTGGAAATGCACACACCTGATATAATTGCAAACCAATCTAATGGCAAATGCGGTCCAACCCAAAAAAGATTTATTCCGAATGGGAAAGGGTTATCCAAAAGTATTAGGCACACCAACAGCCAGCGCAAGTTAGCACTAACATGAACTTCACTACAAAAGCTCTCTATGGAGGGCTCGAGCATGGTCCTTTTAACCATCATGATCAAAGGAAGGTCTTCTGCCCTCTTGATAGGTGAATTCCTCTGGTCATCTCAAATTCCTTGGTCTTCATTGGATCTTTGTAGTTCCAATGTCTCAATGTCTCCGGAATCAGCATATTGTACAGATGGTCCTAGTCTAGCTAGAAGTGTCAATTATCCTATCTAAGTGTGCACATTTAATATTATATTCTATATAACTTGCGTACACTGTATGCAATCTTTTATTAAATGATAGCATCGCTAATACAACATAAAAATCTACACTACGTATAAAAAACATGCTGGCGATGATTGGCAGATTTCAGCTGATTGAAACCTCCTGTGGATAAAACTTATCGTTTAGTGATTTGAAACACATTTTATTTAACATCCTTCTTAAGAAGGAAAATATGCGTGGTTACTTAAGGAAGCCCTATGGCACTCTTAAGTGCCATAAGGATCATAAAAAAATGGGGGCGGGTTGAGGGACAGGACGGGTGAGTTAGGTGCGGATTCAGCCGCACCTAACTCACTATTAACTGTGAATCGGGTCCCAAATCCTTGATTGATGGCACAACCAACCAGTACCTACTCCCTTTTCTAAACTGGTGCAGGAACTGGGGCTGAAGGATGTGTGGTAGGGATTAAACTTTCCTCCACAAGGATAAGGCAGGAGCCTATGAGCACATGGAGTGTTTTGCGAATAAGAAGCACCTTTTGGACTTTTCAAATAGATGATCTGACCACTGCATATGGGCTTTTAACCAGGTTTCTGTACTAGAGTAGAGGCATAATCCAAGATAATGGATAAAGGGATGGTCCCATTGTATAGCAAGCAGTACTCCTCTGGCAGTATCTGCAGGTGTGGACCCAGGGACTTAAATGTGGTATAATAATTGGTGGGCCTCCACTCCATTGGTCAGTTTTACTTGAATGGTTATTTGAAATCCTTTGAGTAGTTGCAGCACAAAAGTGGGGATCCCAACTCTATTGCTATTTGCTATTTACAACTAAGACATGCCCTAAATTTCATCTTCATCTTTCATCTTAAATTTCAAATCATCCATACGGATCGTCTTAGTTTTAGGCCTCTAAATGCTGGGAGGCACTGTACACATGGTCTTCTATTCTTGTTACAGCTGCTGGTCCATGCTTTATTGTTCTTCTGCTTATGCTGCTATCAGGTAATAAAGCATGGTACTGACTGAAGCTTTTAGAGATGATTCAACATCTTTTCAAAATTGTAATAACAACTCTAACCGACCTGCTTAACGATGCCCCTCGTCCAATCTTCTCTCTAGTTTACTGTGGATCCTTTTACAAACTGTTCAAATGGTTGGTCTTATGCAAAAATATTAACAGGAATCATTAGTTTTAATCGTGTCAGTAAACACTTTATTATTATCGTTTATTTATAAGGACCAAAAGGTGTCCACAGTGCCGTACAAAATACAGCACAGACATACAGGGTAGAAATGGACAGCATAGTACATATTAAAATACAATATAAATATAAAATATCACAAAAATACAATAAAGTGCAATAAAGTTAAGCAAGCACAGAACACAAGGCAAAATACGAGGTGTCAAACTTGGAAGATCAGGGAGAAGGGGATAGAGCGCAGTGAGAGGTTGAGAGGGAGCCACCAGGTGGTGATGGGGTAAAAGGGTTGCTGAAGGGGACAAAAGGGTGCGAGGTGAGGGGGGAATGGTGGAGGAGGGAACACTAGGATGGAGGGCCCTGCTCACATGAGCTAACACACTAAGTGGAAGGGATGGACTTACGAAGACATATGGAGAGGGAAGGAAGTGGACTGTTGGTGTGAGTGGAGGAAAGGGGGAAGGAAGTAAAAGAAGGGACAGATGTAGGTTGCAGTGAGCATGTTAAGTGGAGGAGGGGTAGGCTGGCCTGAACAGGTGCGTTTTGAGTGAAAGTTTGAAGACCTGCAATGTGAAGGAGAGTCTGACTGAAGAAGGGAGGTCATTCCAGTGCAGAGGTGCAGCACGGGAGAAGTCCTGGATACGGGCGTGATATGTGGTGATCAGTAAGGAGGTTAGACAGCACTGGTTAGCAGAACGGAGAAGGCGGGAAGGGGTGTGTATGTTGATGAGGGAAGAGTGGATGAGGAGATGGCCTTAAATATAAGGGTAAGGAGTTTAAAGAGAGGTCTGAAGCGGAAAGGAAGCCAGTGGAGGGTTTCACATAAAGGTGAGGCCGAGGTAGAACGGCATGAGAAGGAGATGAACCTGGAAGCAGCATTGAGTATAGATTGAAGGGGGCAAGACGGGTGAGCTGGAGACAGACGAGGAGGTGGTTACAGTAGTCGAGGCGTGATATGACTAGAAGCTTTCTACAGACATTGGACACTGACGATCGTGTAAAATTAGGAGCGCCTAAAAACTAAATCAGATGATGTGCTTCAGCGCCTGGCGATTCTGCAGCATAGTTTGACGGGTTTGGAAAAGTGGAGACGTTGCTAATAGCAACCAATCAGATTCTAGTTGACATTCTCTAGTATGTAATAGGAAAGTGAGAGCTACAATCTGATTGGTTGCTATGGGCAACATCTCCACTTTTCCAAACCCACAGTTTAGTAAATCTGGCCCTAGGAGACTGGTTGTCAGTAATTGACATCTTCCTCCTAAGCACACTATCACAGCCAAGGCCCCAATACAGTGTACTTGTCAATCACCCTCCTAGAGAGCTGCAAGAGCATTGAAGACTGGATGTTTGTGGGGGCCCTTTTTGTGTGGGGGGCCCCAGGGCAACTGCCCCAATTGCCCCAATTGCCCTGTGGTGGCAGATTTGTATGTTAAACTAAAAGTAGGGGGTATGGAAGTCAGAGGGGATTGACAGGGAATTAATTTCCCTCATAATAGCAGACCTCTGCACATATAGAATATGCAGGGTCTGTATACGGTCCAATAACAATAATATTGGGCTTTTTCTATTTGGGCTTAAAATTGCTTAGTCAAATTGCACATTCTTCACAGGCAGATATTGCAGGATTTGATTGACAATATCCTATGTGACCATAACCTTATACTTATATGGTATTATTATATTTGAACACAATTCATCCCTATTCTTAGAGACCACAGCATGTTTATGAACATTTCATCCATCTTTATAAACCTCTTTCTTGCAACAAACATTACTTGTATTAAGTACATATTTTCCTACCTGCAGTACGTAATTACCTGCATCGCATGTATTGTAGATGGATTAAAACATTTTTTTTTTTTTTATACAGTACATTGAAATATGTTATTTAAAAGGACTGAGCCCTATGCCTCTCTCTCCACAGCAGAACCAGGGGAGAAGAGTGAGGGTACATAATACAAAGGAAGCGAACCGCCCCCTCAATTTTATGGTTCCCATAGTAACAGTACAATTTCAGAGCACCACTACATTTATAAATATTTATAGTTGTCTGATTTTAAAAAGGTAATCGTCATGATTACGCCTATTACTGAATGTCTTTTCATAGAACTGGTTTCACTGGGGTGAGGGCCAGGATGTTGATAATCACTTGGAATGTGATTGATAAACTGACACTTAAGGAGATTCTACAATCTGTCAACTAGAATAAGAGAATGAATGAGATTAGTTTGTTGCATTTTAACATCGTCACAAAAGCAGCAATGTTTTTTTTTCTAATTAGGGCCCTGATTCAGAACTCCGCTTCCGTCTATTTTTCAGCTGGAAGCGCAGCAAAAATGAGCACTGCGCTTACTCAGGAGCGCACATAGAAAGATGGGCGCAAGTGTACCCATTCGTCTGTGTCCGCATCTGACTGCCCTGCGCCTGTGGAACTGGGAGTTCCACAATATTTAAATGAGAAAAAGGGAGTTTTTCTCATTTAAATATTGCGTGCAGGGCTGCCCGGTGGCTGCTTACTTCCCTGGGATAGTGTAAGCGTAAGGAGCAGCTCACTGAAGCTGGGAAAAAAAGCTAACTAGTGAAAAAAAACAGTACAGTTTAAAAACCACAAGCGCTAGCATGCTCTGCTATCCAGGGCCCGCAGTGCCATATAAATGTCCCCAGACTAATAAAAGATAGGGCCGGCCACTGTAATTAACAAAAAAAAAATATGTACAGTAATAAAATAAAAACCTACTTCCCTGCTCTGCTGGGGTCCAGTCTTCTAAGCTTTTAATCTGGAATATTTATAGTTGTCTGATTTTAAAAAGGTAATCGTCATGATTACGCCTATTACTGAATGTCTTTTCATAGAACTGGTTTCACTGGGGTGAGGGCCAGGATGTTGATAATCACTTGGAATGTGATTGATAAACTGACACTTAAGGAGATTCTACAATCTGTCAACTAGAATAAGAGAATGAATGAGATTAGTTCGTTGCATTTTAACATCCGTCACAAAAGCAGCAATGTTTTTTTTCTAATTAGGGCCCTGATTCAGAACTCCGCTTCCATCTATTTTTCAGCTGGAAGCGCAGCAAAAATGAGAACTGCGCTTACTCAGGAGCGCACATAGAAAGATGGGCGCAAGTGTACCCATAGTGTAAGCGTAAGGAGCAGCTCAGTGAAGCTGGAAAAAAAAAGCTAACTAGTGAAAAAAAAAATAGTACAGTTTAAAAACCACAAGCGCTAGCATGCTCTGCTATCCAGGTCCCGCAGTGCCATATAAATGTCCCCAGACTAATAAAAGATAGGGCCGGCCACTGTAGTTAACAAACAAAAAATATGTACAGTAATAAAATAAAAACCTACTTCCCTGCTCTGCTGGGGTCCAGTCTTCTAAGCTTTTAATCTGGAAGGGGGCCTTACTGTACTTATTTTTTTTTATTACTGTGGCTGGCCCTATCTTTTATTAGAACTAGTATGGGGACATTTATATGGCGCTGCGGGCCCTGGACAGCAGAGTATGCTGGCGCTTGTGGTTCTCCAAGTTCTACAAGCATCAGCATGCCCTGTCGGGCCGGTATTATTTATTTATTTTAGTCATAGCAGCAGGGGGGAGACAGGGGGGTGGAAAAGGTTAATTTTTTTATTATTAAAAATGAAAGCTTGTCTGTGGTCGGAGAAATTAAGGCTCTGACTGTTTTTCTTTTTGCCCATTTTTGTTACGGCCAATTCAGAATAGTACGTTTTGTAACAAATCATACCAAGAAAGGCTAGAGGAACTAAACATGTATAACTTAGAGCAGAGAAGGGAGAGGGGGGACATAATAGCAGCTTTCAAATACATCAAGGGTTGTGACTAGCTAGAAGAGGGTACCATTTTTCAAAAGAAAAGGTGTAATAGAACACGAGGGCATGGATACAAACTGGAGGGTGGTAGATTCAAAGAAAATGCGCGGAAAAATTAATTCACTGAAAGGGTGATAGATAAGTGGAATAACCTCCCATCTGAGGTGGTTGAGGCCAATACAGTAGAACAATTTAAACATGCTTGGGATAAATATAAGGGTATCCTAAATTGTAAACCAAATTGAGGGTAAATAGGATCTAGGGTCAGTATAGTTTTGAATAAACAAATGGGCAGACTGGATGGGCCATGTGGCTCTTATCTGCCGTCACTTTCTATGTTTCTATGTAGGTTACAATGTAATGCACAGAGGCCACATTCCTTGTCTTCCCTGTCTCCTCTAGTTTGTGGGCAATAACATGATTTATTCAAGCAAGATGTCCCTTTATTTTATACCATTCCAGGCCAGCATAAGACATGTATTGATCCATATAATTGCTTTACTAACATTAGCAACAGTGGTAAACTGTGAACTTGAACTAAATGGAACCCATCTAAACAATCCAAAATGATGTACATATCAACCAGATTTGTAGACCCATCTAAATGGTAGCAGAGAAGTAACTCTCTCCTGCAAGATATTTCTACCATCCTTGTATAGAAGGGATCATGTTCAGTTTGTGGTCATCATAATGCCCTTTAAATTGTATTATTTAAGTGCACCATATCTTTTAAGATATTAAGAACTTTAAACCTGCGGTCTACTACCAGACTCTTCACCATTGAAGTGCTTTATTAAAAAATAAAAAGGGGCAAGTTATTTGTGCAAATGGAAATTGAGAAAAAGGTTACTGGGCTTGATAGATAGATCCACAATTTTTATATACAGTAGTTTTTACTTATGGACCATTATCACATGGTGAATTTATGTAGAATTATTGCTAAACTATAAGTTAAAGCTATAATGTTCTCTTTTTCTTCATTATAACTGCCAAATGTGATATGCAGTTGGCTAAACCAGTCACTAAAACTAAAAATCTTTTGCATTCCACATAAAGGAATCTCCTGTTTTAAACAATCCTATAAACCCTGGAAAGCTCTAATATAAGCAAAGGACATCAGCCATCGCCTTCCCATAGTGTGTGCATATCAATACGATGAAGCTTCCCCTCTGCATTTTGAATGCCATTCATCCATCCTTCAAGTTAACATCCATAATTTCACTGTGTAGTAAAAAGCAGAACATGATTGTGGACCAAATTCAATTTTGTTGAATTCTATTTATATTTTATGGTTGCTAGGGTCACAAAAGGCAAACAAGGTCAAATGTGATTTATTAATGGCTGGCTACAACAATGAGGTGTATATTTTGCATTGATCATACAACTAATAGAACATCACATATTTGCATTGTGTGTTTAGAGCATTAAAGTTACTTATCCCATTTGATTGTATTGAAAATATTTATCTTAATTGTTGTTTTATGGTTAGAATGGTATGAAATGCTATGTTCATGTGCATTTGTCAGCCATATATTAATTTACAAATAAACACACAATGGAGTATGTATGCATATTGACTATGCAATAAAAAAAACACATAATACATAACAAAAATAAAAGGTAATAAAAAGGTAAGATAAGCGCTGCACAAACTCCTGTGGGTGTTGGTAACTACTCTAAATCAATCAATCAATCAAAAAATATCAAAAATATATAACTGAACTAAGTCAGAAAGTCCATGGAATAGTCCTAAAATTCTTGATGCCTCCTGTAAATGTCTCCCTCCAGGGGTATCAAAATAGAAAAAATAGAATAAAACGGGTATTAGGAAAATATTATAACAAATTTATTTATGCAAAATATAAAACATAGAAATCATTCTCCGCAAGATATTAACACTTCTCTTGGAATTAATCCAGTTCAATACCCTATCCAGGAGTCTCCAAGCAAGTGGTGGTAGACTGGGTTAAACGAAACAAGAATCCCGGGTTCTCCGTGAACTCCAAAGCCGCCGTCCTCCTCGTCTGGTCTCTTCCTTCAGGGGGAACTGCCGTGGGTGCTTATGCGTTTTGGGCGCGATCAGCCCTTTCTCAAAGACATGTCTTGTTTGGAGACTCCTGGATGGGGTATTGAACTGGATTCATTCCAAGGAAAGTTTCAATATCTTGTGGAGTACGTTTTTCTATTTTATATTTTGCATGAATAAATTTGTAATAATATATGTTGGGAATCCTCCATCCTAATCAGAGAATCTCTTGTACAATGTGTGTTATAAATAAAATAAAAAAAAAATAAAAAAAATGTGTTATAATATTTTCCTAATACCCGTTTTTTTTTCTCTCTGTCTTTCTATTTTGATACCACTGGAGGGAGACATTTACAAGGGTCATTATTAATTATTTTAGGATTATTCCGTGGACTATCTGATCCATTTATAGTGGATTTTTGGACTTTATTGCTCTATTATTTTTTTAGTTCAGTTATTTATTTTGAGTATTTACCAACACCCACAGGAGTTTGTGCAGCGCCTAGACAGGCGTGGCCGAATGGCCGAATTTTGCGAACAAGATTTTTATTGGGAGCAAGTGTCCAATATTTTAAGGGAACCAATCAGCAAGCTGAAAGGCTCCCTATTCCTGCAATAGATGCTGCTCTATATCTATGTACAAAAGCTGCTCTGTCAGCTTTGAATTATACCTTCAAAGCTGTCAGAGCAGCATAGTACATAGATATGCAGCAGCGACTATTGTAGGTAGTACAGACAGGGATCAGCTGGAACCGCACTGTGTGAAGCGCTGATTCTTGTCTGTACTACTCCCTGCAATAGCCGCTGCTGTATATCTATGTACTATGCTGCTCTGACAGCTTTGAAGGTATAACTCAAAGATGACAAAGCAGCTTTTTACACAGATATGGAGCGGCATCTCCCCCCCTTCTGCTAGGATTATCAGTCCCAGCAGAGGAGGTGTATGGTGCCTATAATAGGACATTTCCCTTGCAGGAAATCATCCCGTTTATCGGGCCACCCCCTGCTGATAATCGTCCTAGTGGATGGCCACCTTAACTGTTTCCGGGAACAGCTTTTATTTACAATACCTCCTTTCTTTTTAACAGCAGTCTATCCATTTATCATGCGTTCTTTAATGTCTCTACAGTCATGTTTGGAGGGAGGTGTGATAGTGAGTAACACACTGGCTTTGTATACAGTGGCTGAGGCCAATGACGTCTTGCCAAGTAAAAACTCTGCTTTATGAGCAATATCATATCCCACCAGGACATGGTCCTAAAGATGTGGGAGTAGCAGCAGCATCATGTAAGGCAATGGGAAAAGGAATGGTTTCCAATTTTAGTTAAATACCTTATTAATATGAAAATTCCATTATATTTAGTGACCTCTGAACTGTCCCATTCAAGTCTGTACTTCTTACACAATTGAGAAGCATTCTGCAGCTTTTTATGTGATGTTTATAATTAGTATGAACAATAAGGCTACACAACGATATTTGGGGCATTCAGAAAACCAAAAGGGAGCAGAGCCCCAAGACTACTGGGTGCAGGAAGTGCTCCACAACCAAATTCTCATCAGGTCACCCTCCAACATTATTCTTTCTTCTCTCTGTCTGCCAAGAACGGGCATTGGAGATGGGGATAATGCAATATTAGTTCTACATGAGCAGCACTAAGTATCCCACACCTTTGGCATTACACACAGTATACACAAGTGGATATTTCAAAACTGAGGGTGGTCAATTGGAAGGCATCATATAATGGGATGCAAGATGGTAACACAGATGGGGATGACAATGTTAGGCAAGCTAATTGATCGGACGCGATAATCAGGAGGTAGTGGCTAAAGCACAACGAATACTAATGGTCACGTTACTGCTGTCATTTTATTTTGAATGAGTACTTTGGGCATCATTAGTGTTTATTTGTATAGCTGCTATTTTATCTAACAACTACTGGTGGCATATAAATTGTCATTACTAATGCAGTCTTTTTATTGGAACTACTATTGTTGCTGATATTTTGTTAATCTTTGACTGGCAATGGTCTGTTATTGAGCTTCACTGCTTTGAATAGCGTATTGCTGTACTTTTCTTCTACTGCCATACGTGTGCTTGCACTAAATGGCTACAGCTGATACTGCTCTCTGAGGCTTCTGTAGGTCATTATTGAAGAGTCTTTGTGTTAACGACTTACTGTAACGAATCATTTGCTATTGAAATTTAAAATAAAAATATGAATTGGGTTCTTAAAGTAAATTTTTTTAATTTTACATAAAGATCAATAATAAAAAACATTATGCATACCTCCTCATGACCTTCACAATTTACTATATTGTAGCCAACCACTGGTCTACAGTAGGAAAGGTGCACTCTAGTTCTGATAGTGAAGTTAGAGTACAGATAGACAAGACAACATTGCATGAGTCAAAGAGCTGCAATTCAGTTAAGCTTTTCTGATCTCACTGCCCTCCTGTCCTTATTTAAGGACTGTAAAAGTTACATATATGCAAAGAAGGCACATAAATCCTAACATAGCAACTTGTTGCAATCTAGTGTAAAGTCAGCAGATGGACACATTAACATCTAAATCAGCTTTGACTAGGAAAAATAAAGCAATTTAAACAGTTTACATATTAGCTGATACTTCATCATATGGAATTCTGGAAGCCCCCTTGTTGTGGCAGAACTATGACTAGACCAAGGTGTTTCCCCAGGTGACTGCCGAGTGTGACAAGGTTAAACAATTTCTATGGGTGTTTTTGTTGCTGATGCACATAAATTTGCTTATATTGTGATTTTAATATCATTGACTGACATTAAGGAAACATAAAAGTTATATTCATAATTACATTTATTAACCATTAGTGCAAACAATAAAATAGACACATTCAATGTTTACAGATGACTAGCTAACTTTAAGGAGTTATGCAAGATATTCAAATGCTTCATTGTGGTTTATAGGTACCAAGAAAGGTGTGGTCTTGAATTTAAAATGAGACATTAGAGAACATTATTTATTACATTCTAGAAAATGATCATTGGTATCTGATTGGTTGCTACAGGCAACATTTCCACTTTTGCTCTAAGCAGCTTCATGGAACAAATCCCATATTATTAATATTTGGAATATTCTGTACACTTACAGGAATAGTGCAAAACAAGACCTTAATATCCTGTCTCATGGCAATTTCTATTGTGTAAATAACAAACACAAACTATGTTTTATGGTTGGATCCAGACTCCTTTATTAACACACGAGCACAGTCTGTACAGTGTTGTGCTTTCAGAACAGTACTAAACATAAAAAAAGAAAAAAGGCTTTGCTGTAGGTAATGAAATAAGGTGGCACGAGTCAAAGTAGTGGCCAACAGAGGCGGAGGGGGGGAATAACCTGTGTGCACAACTTCCCTTCTCCACCAAACTACCAAGAAGGAGCTATTGATCCAAGAACAAGGCATGGCACCCCCACATTCAGGGAATAAATAGGAGCACAGAGCAAATTAATAATATGGAAGGGAGGAGAGTGCTACAGCAGAAAATATGCCCCCCTTCCTGCACTGTGGGGTGGTGCAGGAGTATTTAAAGGTAATTATTGCCATAAGTTTCTATTTTATTTCTTCAAAAAAGCTGCAGGAACATGTTACAAGGATAAAACTACAAGAAATCCTCTGCATTCTACAATCTGAATGCAAAAGGCAGTCAAAAATGGGCTGGTCAAAAAAAAAACAAAAAAAACAAACAAAAGAAAAACCCACAAAAACATACAATTATAATATAGTTATTCCAGCTAATAACACTGACTTAACCAGGAGCAAGACTGCTGCCACTGGCTCTGACGCGCAAGTTCTGTTCAACATAGAGGAGTAATAGTAATCTCCATAATTGTCAAACTATGCAGAGAAAAGCCAGTAAGACTATGACTGGCTCATTCGTTTATATAGAAAAGAATAACTGAAAGGTGGGGAAGTAAGGGGGGGTCTGTCTCCTACCCCCCAAAATCTCACATAGTGGTAAAGAGTGGGGGGGTGGAAGCAGACAGGGTCTTACTAGCATGGCTCCAGCAGGAGGGCAGAAGCCTCAGCCATTACTACAATACTTCTGTCACACGGCTGTGTCACATTTTTTTTTTGTCACATGTTTTAGCCACGTGAAATAGGAGACCTGGTTTTCTAAGCACTTTCACCAAAGCCTCTTCCCTCTTCATCATCTTCTTCCTCTTCCATCACAGGGTCAGAGTCCCAACACGTAATGTCAATCTCTGAAATGGACAACAAGCACATTTTAACACTCTGTCACACATACGCCATAGTCTCCAAGATGCCACGTAACAAAACAGGTTACAAACAACATTACATAAATGTAAACTGAGGTAAATTCCCTTGCTAAATAACAAGACAGAAATGGTCATGTAATAAACCATTAGCCGGGGCCACCATTTCCAAGGATGGCAGAAATTATGTATGACCCCCACCCCCCCCCCCCCCCCCCCCCCCCCCCCCCCTCGG
>WWET01000718.1:158848-172246 GCA_011038615.1 Limnodynastes dumerilii
ACTGCAAGATGGCGATTAAAACGATAATGTAAGCAAAGATTTGACAAAATAATATATTTGTCTCCCTAGCATTGCAAAATGATTTTTCCCTTTGCTCTTTTTTCAGCAACAGGCTCCCAATAGCAGTTGGTATGTTCACATAAAAGAATCCGTATTATAAGGGATTCTCGAAATCTGTTGGCTGTGTGTGCTGGAGTCACCAGTGCAGCTGCTGTGATGCAATGATGGCCAATGCATGTCCCACATACTGACTGGTGCTGCTATTGCCCTCAGGGAGTTGGAATGGCAAAATGATCTGCTAGACCAGTGTGTCCATGCTGACAAGGGGAGAATACCATGCAAACAAACATATGGTGCATCTCACATACAATTATTATTAACCCAGTATACAGATAGGGAAGGAGCTTCATAACATTTAACTGCAAAACACAGCTCTACACTAAATGAACAGTCTGTTATGTTCAGACACTATTACGAAGCATGTAACAAGGATATTACAAAGCATCCTGACAGGGAGTTATAAAATAAATATATAAAAATATATAACCTATGAAAATAAACCTGCATACTTTGCATTCAGAAAACACCATCTGCTGCATGAGTTAACAGTATGGGTAATGTAATGGCCCAATTCTACAAGAACATTTGTTCCTCTGTTGTGTGCTGTGGTTTTCAGATGGATTAATGATTGCACTTGTAATACAAAGTACAAGGTTTTGTCTACATTCTAAAAGAGCATTTTAAATGTCATACTGTAGAAAGATTTAGATATATAGAAACATATTGATACATATCTAGCCAGCAACTTCCTGTTTGTCCCTCTTTAATGATGCCAATTGTATGAAGAAAACAGTGGCATGACGGATGGACAGCCGGAAATGGGGGATGGTAAAGCGTGGGATGTTAGAAGAGGTGGGGGAGATTGTGGTTGTGCCCAGATTACCTCTCTTACCCATTTCCTGCACAACACACAGCAAAATGAAGGCCCCACAGCTCTCAGATAAACAGGGGGCAGATCCAAGATGTTGCCATGGTAGCAGACGGAGGACAGAATGATGGAATGAAAGCAGTAAGCCTCGTGACATAGGACACTAGGCTACCTGTAAATAAAATTCTGTTTTTTTCCAAAAGATGCATTAAGCTAATTAGATGGTAAAAGACAACTAACGTGGATGCACTTGTGTTTTCAAGGACAGCATTACAAATGTTTATATGATTATTTGTAAATAATATAGTGTTAAGTTGGTTGCACAATATACAATTATTGGGGCAAATGTAATTAGTAGCAGTTCCCATGGTGTGAACTGCTGTGACACCAGGGTGATGCTACTTTTTTTCCATTCAGCACTATAGTGCAATATTGCAGGCAACAATCAGTCCGAGTAACTGTATTTCCAACATGATCCAGCTGGATGGCGACTGTATCATTGCTTGAACAGCCCTGAAAATTGCTATTGAGAATGGAAACCTATATCATTTATACCAAAAGTGAAAGGCTCCAGCACAAGGTTAGGGTTAAGCTGCGGGGCATACAGACAGTCTGTACTCAGCTGTATCACGATCCAAAGCAGTTCACAAATTGGCAACCGCTACAAACCGAGTGTAGTTTGCCACTGAGAAAATGGGCTATTTTCAACACCCCATTTCCAAAAAGACGGAGCCCGTAAGAAACTTCCTGCCCCAGACAGGTAAGCAAACAGGTAAGCACCGCTCTCTATTTCCCCAAGCGTAAAACTTCTGCAAATTCTTACCTTCCCTGCAGCCTAACCCTAAGCCTCCCCTTATCCGATCCATACCCTCCCCACAGACTATCCCTAAATGTCCCCTTCTCCGATCTGACCCCTCCCCGTAGCGAAACCTTAAATCTCCCCTTCTCCGATCCATCCCCTCCCAGAGCCTAACTCTAAAACCACCCTATTAAACTACAACCCCTCCCCTACACTAACCTGTCCGATCATCAAAGCACCGGGAACAGCTGGGTCAGACGGCGGGTCTGCGGCCTGAATTTCGGAAGGGGCCATTTTCTAAAATACACACAGCTGACAATTAGCTGTTGGCTTTGTGTATGTCGAAAATGGCAAATCGCAGCGTCACACGGATTACATTCAGCGCTGTCATTTTGTGCTGCGACTGATAAAGGGTTTATATTTTGCCAAGACTCAAATGGATTAGAAGCGGGAGGACCCTTGGGATATTATTAACACTAATAAACCAGGGAAAACAGGGGTGTCAGAGAGATTTTATTTCAAAAACTGGATTTCCATTAAAAACTCTGGCAATCCTTTTCAACACTGGGCCATGCTGGCATCTTTAATACCGTCAATGCAAAGTACTGGATCCAGGCTTCCAAAATGTGGATGGGGGTGTTTTAAGAAGTGTCAGTGTGCAGGATTTGCACTGGGCCCTACACCCACATCCACTGAGGCTGCAAGTCTGTGTTGTCTGTGTAGGTTACATATACATGATATTTGGCAAGTGTGCACCATGCTCTCTCCACTGCAGTCAATCCAAAGGAGACACTGTAGGCTTTCCTGTTCCCTTTCAGACTGGTGGTAGCTACAATGAAGGGGGCACACTGACTGGCTTCTAACTGAGGCTGCAAGAAGAAATATTATCTGGTATCTCTTTGTAGATTACTTCATGTTTCATGCTTTATATTTGTTCTGAAGACCACTTGCAGAGACAGTCAGCAGCTGGGCGAGTGCCACGGGGCCCCCCTGATTTGAGGGGCCAGTGTGCACTGCACCCATTTTAGAAACATCCCTGGATTGTACAGCAAAGGTTGGTTTCAACCCTTACATTCAATCCAGTTTTAGATGAGCTGTAAAGAATCACGTTAGGGTGGAGTAGCCCAGGAGTTAGGGTACAGTGGGCTTCCGGTTCCAGCAGTTTAGTGGTCTAAAACCTCTAAATACTAAAAGATTTTTATTTTATTTTTTTTTTACACACCTTTCTGCTACCCATAGTAGTTAGTGAGAAGAGCACAAGAGCTATTGGCACTATGGTCAGATGTGCCCAAGAGGAAGGGGACCCTGCTGGTTTTTTGTGGGTCTAACCCCCCCCCCCCGGGTGAACTAGCCCTGGTGTCCACGGGCCTGTGGCTATCTAGATTCATCATGTGGATACCCTGACCTGTTGTAACCCCATTTGCTTCTAGACATCCTCGCTGGTAAAGCTTGTATGGTTACATTTGGGGGTGCCATAACATTGGATATATTTTCCAAAACAATAGATAAGCGTCATGCTAGATAAACGTGAAATGTGGTAACTAAGTTCCCAACCAACTCCAATGACATTTCATGTCTCATACTCAATGACTGATTGATTGATTGTAATTTTGAGGTAGACAGTCTTAAAATAACAAAAATAAACTTTGGTAACTACAGAAATTAATATATAGCCCTTCCCAAATTGTTAAGAAATAGAAGTAGTAGTGAATGAACAAAAGAACATTTGAATCACTAATGAAACATGAGTATCAGCCTACGTTCACTAGGGCCCGGATCCAGAGTTCGTGCTGAATTCCGTACAGTAGCCTCTGCTGTGGATGCTAGCATATGGAATTGGTGATCCACATCTCAGCATGCGGAAGAGCAGGGCACTCACTATGCTCTCCTATGTGCTGATGGTGGATCCGCCACCAGGACTCTACCTTAAGTATTGAATACTGGATTGTACGCAAGTGCATAGCCAAGCCCTTACCGTACAATATAAATGCCTATACCCACCACTCATGCATATTCCGTAGGCATGGGGAGCGGGCACGCATACCATGTAGGAGCATAATATCCGCACGGAAAGCAGCATCTGGTGGCTGCGTTCCAACACAGGGATTTTGGCACTGCGCAGTACTTGCATACGTAGCGCACCCTAGGAGTGCACAGTTGTTTAAACCACAGATTTTTCTAGTCTTTTAAACCAGTATATTTATATTTCTAGTAGCATCTGCCATGTTTATATTTACAATGGAAAATACATTATCCTAAACATCATACATTTCAGGAGATTCTAGTGATTCTTTACAGCTCACTGATGGTAGATTTACTCCATAAATGTGCAGCTGTTATTTGTGTCTTTTGAAAGGCCTAACAAAAACGTATTATACAATGCTAGTGAGGCTGGAAGTCATATCACTATTTACAATATTGGGCCGTATCAGAATTCCATTCCGCAGCAGGGAAGGACCATTAGCGTATCACCGCATGATCAAGTCCACTCCCC
This sequence comes from Limnodynastes dumerilii, assembly GCA_011038615.1. NCBI lineage: Eukaryota > Metazoa > Chordata > Amphibia > Anura > Limnodynastidae > Limnodynastes > Limnodynastes dumerilii. Next base: position 163,070 of record WWET01000718.1, read on the forward strand.
TCACATGCACATGACTTCCAACACCAGAACCCTACCTTAACATTTGAAGATCATATAGAAGCCCTACTGTACAATTACCACAACTCCCTTTTCCCATCATGCACACATCCCATCCCCTCTCCACAGTCAGGAAGATTGACTGAGGATCCAGATCTGTACTGGAATCCATATGTCTGCACTAGCAGCTGATTTCTGCTTCCGCAAAACAGAAGACGAACGTAAATGACAAATTTGTATCGGGTCCATTATTATTATTATAGAGTAGAGATTCTGATTCAGTAAAATTTTAAGGATACAGACAAACAGTTCAGAAATCTGTTCCTTATCTAGCCAAATTTAGATACATAGACAAGGAAATTTGGATATTGGATCTTTATTGATTAGGATTGAATATAAAGCAGGTTTGGTTATTTTTTTTATTTTTTTGCAAAACGAAGTGCATCAAGTGCACAATAAAATCCCTGGGTGACATAAGCTAGTCAGCAGTTACCTTTTACCCCGGCTGTGCATAAGGGGAATAAAAATTTAAAGAAATTATACAAACAAAACCATTCCACTGAAAAGCACATGCATTTTCTTTAAATGTCTGGAGTATGTATTTGGAGTGGTTGCTTGAGCAAAAAGAAATATCACTGCTAATAAAGCAGCCTATGAATTACCTATACCACCTGTGTCACCAGGACCAACACCAAATAACTAACACTCCACATCCACAAACGGATTGATGGAGAGGTAATAGAAAAAAGAAACTAACATAAATGATGTTTTAAGTGGGAGCAGGTGGACTAACAGATAAAAGGTTGCATAGAATGAACTATATTGCCAAAGATGACTCTTCAAGGAGGCCGTGCATTTCTACATTAGAGATTGGATACCACTCTATACAAGAGAAAATATTTGGGTCATATAGCCAAGCCCTTACCGTACAATATAAATGCCTATACCCACCAAATAGCAAAGGTTCCATTCTTGAAAGTGATTTTATCAATTCAGGGCACACTGCAAACCACGTTTATTAGAAATACAAATATATATGTGTTTCTATGAGATTGCGGCTATTTTAATACTGAATTGTGCATAGCAGCCGATCAAAATGGATTTAACTCTTCTTACAGGCCTGGGATGAGCCATCAAGTGGAATTTCCCTCTTAGTTAATGTACAGAGGCCTCTTGATGCATACCAATCCAGACTTTAAAATTAAGGTAGACCTTTCTGTCGGAAGGCTGTCCATGTGTCTGGCAGTAGATGCATTGCAAATGTACTAATGTGTCTATGTAGTGCATCCCAGCGTTTGCGGATTCCTACACATCTTTTACTCAGACACAAACACATAAAATTTGCTCCACCTTGAAAGAGAGTAGGGCCAGGCTCAAAACGCGTCAGAGAGCAACTGTATGAACTGAACATATCTCTCTACACCTGATAAACCGACCTCCGCATCCAGCTAATATAACACCACATAAAAGACCACAGTTCCCGGGCCATGCTCCTGAAAAACTGGATCATCATTTTTACATCTACACTGGACTTGTTACAGGGAAGGGTAAGACTGTTGGGGAGTAGTTTTTATATATTTTTTATTTAAAAACACATTTTTTAAATATTAAAATAATTTTATTGTGTAATGGATATGTAATAAATTTATGCTATTAAGGTAAAACGCTAGATTTTTTCCCCTTTATCTGTTTATTTTCTCCCACAAGAAATACGGATGGATATATTGAGCACTGCAAAAACCAGAAACTAACCAAGCAAAAACTGGAATATCTACTGCCTATCTCTATAGTAGGATTAAAATTCTTACACTTTATGGTATTGATAATTGGATTTTTAGTCATTATTTATATGTTTTAATATGGAGAATAGCTATATATTTATATCTGCATTGTTTTTGTAGAGGTAGAATCCAGTTACAGGGAATCCTGCAGCAATAAGTGCACGATAATGACAGCCAATTTACGTATGCGGTAGTCTGGCTGTGGGAACGCACTGCGCGTTTGTGTGGCAGATTTTATACATAGTAACTATGATCATATGTAACTCTGTACAATGGGGCGTGACATGCAAAGCAAGCCGAATGTGTGTGTTGTGGGCAGAGCAAGGAATTTAAATTGTACAGTATGGGATGGGTTAGGTACGACCAGGAGAAGTTAAGGCAGGGTTCTAAACATATGTCAGCTAAGATATATATAAATACTTAATATAGTTATTACAAAGTTGTCCCCATAAAATGTCTGTTCAATTTATAAACCCCTTAATTTTTTTGTTGTTTCCATTAACAGATATTGTATTCAGAATATCACTAATGGAGCCAGGACTGGTCTCTAGCAAGATACCTAAATGTGTTTTTCCAAATGTAGTAACTGCAGCATACTGAGGCAAGCGGCATCTCTCCGTTACCTAGGCAATGCTGCTGCAGCTTCTGAGCTGGGCAGCTGACAGCTTCTTTAGTATGGAAGGAACAAAACGTCTCGGCCCACAATTCACCCTGCGAGCCTTGAAGACACCCCCACTAATAATTACAGACTACCCAGTGCAGCTGGGAGAAAGGAGGGAGTTCTCTATTGTCTGAATTGAGCCTGACATGAAATGCATCTATCCAGAGCAGCAGCCTTAATGTGTCAGCAGACACTCATACGGGAAGCATATATGACAATTAGATGTAGTTTGGGGGGATAGCAAAGCAATGCCCAGGAAGGTGGAAGCAGACAGAAACCATGAAATGAGTGATGCTCTAATGAGGTCATATCCTGAAGGGGAAATAGAAGGAAATCTGACCTTCCATCTCACATAGAACAAAGAACTTCTCTTTAAAGCAGAGGACGTGTGAAGATGTTACACTACAAAACATATGATATCCTCCAAAATCTATGCAGTGGCAGAGCAGCTGGTAACAAAAGACCACCTTTAATGAAAGGACACTTTGATGCTCATGATCACATACCCTGAAACCAGCTTAGTAATAGAAATATAACATCTATTAACCATCACAGTGGTTACACAACAGCGTTAAATTAACACATCACACTCAAAGCTGTTATGGCAGACCTTAGAACATTAAAATCCCTGCTCATATAGTGGTTACAGAATCTAACACTAAAGATTCCTCGTTAAATTATATTAAAGCCTAAAATAAAACAAAAGCCTATAAGTATTGAATCTAGCATGGAAAGTGCCAAAATACTTGATGATATATATGAAAAGAGTCCTCACAAAAAAATCACAATCTGTATTTTATATATAACATTTTATTTTTAGATCTATAATATGATACAGGCCAATCTTATCATTTTTCAGCTTTAAAGAAGCCCACAGGTTTGAAACATGAAGGAAATATTTATACCTATCATTCTGAATTAACCACATGTAAAACAAAATACATATAATATTTTGTTATTTACCCACTTATACACATACCCCAGCCTGACCCACATTATCTGGGAATGTTGACCTAAATGACGCTATTACCAGTGACAGAAGTATTCAAATAAATGCGATGCCATCACTGGGTCAGAGGCAAGAAAACTGCTATTTTTATTATTTCACTATAATAGTTTATAGATGGTTTATACAATTTCAAGAAAGGAAAATAACATAAAAACAGAGGCATCACTGATCATCAGTTATAACAGGAGAATCAGTGGTGGTTTTGTGAAAGTGTATTTGCCTTATAATTCAACAGACAAGAGCGGAAACAAGAACTACATTTTATTACCAACATAAAAAAAATATTTAATAGATCTGTCAGACAATTATTTAGTTAACGGAACATAAGAAGAATACATAAGCAAAGTAGTTAAGTTATATTAATCACAAAGAATCTGTTTGAGTTCTTTATAGAAAAGTATTCATATAGAAAATAATTATTTATGGGGGTGGAATACAATGTTGCTTTATATTGAATTTAAAAAAAAGCAACTTTACCTTGCCTGCAATCCTGGCTGTAACAGCCCACGCTGGCACTGTCACTACAGAGAAATGTTGCATTGCCAGCAATCCTATTGTCAGTGCGCTTGGCACAAATGCTGTAAATCGGACAGACCGTCAGCATCAGACTCTGCCAAAGGAAAGGTGGGAGGCTTACTCAGCTCTCCCTGTATCCTATACATGCAGCCTAACAAGCTTTAATGGGCAAAATATAAAGGAGAAAGTGTAAAAAAAAAAATGTAATAAATAGCTGTCATCTAAATGGACATATTTATATAATATAATTATCAGAAGTGTCATAGTGGTTCCAGGCATACATTCAAGGCTTCCAGCAATGAAGCAGTAAAAAAAAAAAAGCTACAAAATTATAGTAGAGGGATAGGCTGAACCAAGACACAAGGATGAAGACTAGCACAGTGGTGGCCTACCTTTTACATACCATGCGCCAATTTGTTTCACATACGAGTTCAGATGCGCCATACAACTCAAGCACTTTTTCTACCTTCTTACATTCTTGGTTGGGGTTGGAAAATAGGGATAGGGGTAGAATCTGCTTCTCATAGGGCAGTGGTTCCCAAACTTTCTCAGTTCGAGGCACCCTTAGGGTCTCCATATTTTTTTCAAGACACCCCTAAGACTAGAATACAATAGGAAATAGAAACATTCCGAGGCACCCCAGTGGGAGCCGCGGCACACAGTTTGGGAATCACTGTCATAGGGGAAGAAAAGGGATAACTCGATCATTCAATTAGCATTTTTAAATGATTTAATTATTGTATGTAAAACAATATCTATTACAGCACATCTATCCCCTCATCATCACCCCCCTCACCATTCACAATCTCCCCATTCATCACCTCCCCCTCCCTATCTATCCCCTTTATCATTTCTCTATCCCTTCATCATCAGCCCCTCCCCATTCTCCTCACCACCTCCCCCTCCCTGTTATCATTTCTATATCCCCTCATCATCTCCCTATTATCACGATCTTCATCTCCCAATTCGCTTTATCATTTTTCTATCCCCTCCATCATCCCCATCCCCATTCATTTCACCATTTTCATCCCTTCTCTATCATTTCTTTGCACACTTCATCATTTTCCCCTCCTCTTCATCAGCCCTCCTCCCCATTAACTTTATTTCATTATCCCCTTCATAATTTTTTCCTCCCCTGATCATCTCCCCCCTGTGTTGTCCCCCCATCATCTCCCCAATGCTGTCTTGTGCCATCACATTTATTATACTTTTTAAATAGTGCAAAGCCTGTGCAGACAAAATACTTACCTGTTCTACACCTTTCTTCTGCACTCTCCGCCGTGGCTCTGCTCTTCATGCCTGTGACGTCATGATGTCACACGCATGAAGCTCAGCAATCGGGCCGCAGGAGTCTGGCAGCTGTTAAATCTGACAGTCTGCCGGCTCCAGACGCACTAATTGCTAATCAGTGAACCTGAGCCGGCAGACAGACCAGCTGCCAGACTCCTGCAGCGCCACTTGATCAGTTCGGTGCAATGCGCCACTTGTAATCAGCCAATGCGCACGCGCCACAGGTTGGCCACCACTGGACTAGCATGTCAGATGACAGCAGTCAAGTGTCCTTATTTTTAAAAAGTATGACCAAAAAACCAATGGACATGTCAACATTTAATGTATTAGACATGTCATACGGGTGATTTTTAAGCTAGCTTTTTGATAAATCTATCGCCAACAAACAATACAGATAGAAAGTCCGTGATCTTTAATACAGATTACAAACTGCACTCACATTTGGTTCAGGATGTTTAAAATCCAAAAGCAACTAACAGTGACCATGACAACTATCAGGTCTTCTCCCAGAAGGCAAATGGTCATGATTCCTTATATCGTAGCCAATAAACGTGAACTAGTCTTCTTTACAATGCAAAGATAATGGCAAAATCTTAAATGCAACAAGACATAATTCCAATAATCTATGGTACAGTATGATCCAGAGCTGATTTGATTGGTATAGGGGTCAGTCCCAGATTGTATAAACTTTAAATAACACTACCAGGCCTGTTTTTAATTACCAGACTACATTTTGCCAGCTAGACTCTGCTAATTATAAAAATGCATATGGCATGTATAAGCTTTTCCACGAAATTTCCATGAATATAGGATAAAATTAATAGATTTAATATAAATGACTTATTTTCCCCACAGATTTGTCCTAATAATTTTCTTTCTGTAAATAGCTAATAATCACATACAATATGAAATAACTAAATACTTTATATATTACAGAAAAAAAAAACACATTTACAAAGGAGTTAAAAACACAATAACCTCTAAGTGATCTTTGCTTAAGTTAAATATTAGGGCCTACAGCATTACCTGTACTTTCCAGAGCTAAAATAACTTAATAGTTATTTATTAACAGATATTAGGAAACTGGTTTACCAGTTTGGAAAGCATTGTGGGGAATTTTGAACCGTATCTGATTTTATCTGAAGCATTAATGACGCAAATGTAAAAACATTAGATTATTTAATGGAATATTAAGATATTGTCATACCTAGTATGGACACACAATCATAACAGTGCACGTGGATTGTTTGATTGAGAGACAAGCATTTCCTAAATGGTCTGATTACTGTTTAAGTATCCATATTTCAAATATTATAATAAATGCCAGGCTTATTATGTGGTGGGCGACAGTATCCATTTTCATCATTTCGCTGACACTTATTAGGATGAGTCAACCTTCCCTGAGAAGAATGTTTAACTATCTACCAACTATCATAGCTAGATATCACAGCACAGTTTCCAACAGATTTAAACAAACTGAAAGCGAGTATTCAGAGTGCAATAGACTTAAGGACAAGCAGGATCGACTCTGGCTGGCCTGGTTACATTGGGCTGGGTACACTAAAGCTGGCCATACACTAGAACGATTATCGAAAATCCCATGGATTCGGCGATAATCTTGCTGATTTTTCCGCTGCATGGTCAAAAAATATCGGCACCATACATTACATAACTTGCATACAATTATCGATCAAAAGGTGGTCTTGTTTTGTCGGGTGTAAAATATCGGTTTTGCCCATACACAATACGACAATTTTATTTTATCGTCTGATTTTCTTTGTAAATTTACATAAAGGGCAGTTACCATGTGGGTGTGAGTGACATGGACGATAGGAAGTATAAATATAACTTCCTGTGCCAGCTAGCTCTTTGTTTGCTCTTTGTTCTTTGTTGGCAAGATGGATGAGAATACAAAAGGTCTTGGAATCTTCACCCTTTCTATGGTTATTTTAACCCAGCAGAAGCAGAGAAAAATGGCACCTCCATATATAATGTCCAAGTTCAGTATGCTGTTTGCACCTGCATATATAAGTAGGTGTTTCAACACAGGTCCTTCATGAAATGTCAAACGTCATTATGTATAACAACTCCATGGCGCACAGCTTATGATGCTCAAGGCGCTTCGTTAAATATCACAGTTCATCTGCATAAGCACGCCTCCACTTCATGATAAATTTATCGCCGAAGAACTCACGATTATCGTACAATGTGCATACGCTACGCAATTTTTCAAAAAATCTCCTGCTTTTTATAGTTTTAAATCAAACATGTCAAAAGATCCAATAATCGTTCAGAAGCCCTTTTTGGACGATTATTGGATTCTCGTCCGAAAAATCGTTACCATACTCTAGCGCTATAATTGGACTCCTTACGCGATAATTGAAGGATCGGCCCGATAATCGCTCTAGTGTATGGCCAGCTTAATTGTTTTTCAGATTGTCAACAAATTTATCAGACGCTTTCACCATGGTTTATGCAGGGTAAATAATATTTTGGATTGAAACGTTTAAGATAACTGGTACCTTCAAATGACTTCAATTCTAACTACAAAATGATAACATTGAAGTGACACTAATGGCTGTAACTGGTTTCAAAAACACAAGAAACAAAATATATACAAAATAGATTAATTGTGAAATCAATCAGTTACCTTAGCAGCAGATATCTTACCAAGAAGAATATATATCCATTCAATAATATTACAGGTCAATGAAAAAGCCAGTTCCTTCCATTCACAAATAATTTTGCTGTTAAATCTACTGATCATGCCTATCACAAAAGATTTCATTAAAACAAATGTTTCTAACACAAACATCTCTGACTTAAAATAACAAGTATGTAGGCTTATGTGTTTAGAGAGGCAAATTATTACTTTCCAGAAATGACCAACAACCACTGTTAAATTCGAACACAAATAAAACTAAATAAAATGCAGCATAACTTTATTTCAAAATCGGAAGAACTTGTACTCTACATTTTTAAGGTTACAAAATAATATAATGACAAATGAACTATGGCATGTATGTGCAGTTAAAAACAGGATTTTGAGACAAAGCTGCACAGACTTTGTAACACATAATCTGGCCATACAATTGAGCAATTAGTGGTCCGATCACCCCATTATTAAGAAATTGGACTAATAATCACTGTAGTATGTACAGAAAATGTTCTTTTCCCCTAACTGCAATAACACGTCTTAAAAACAATTGGGTCCGATAATTTTATCTAATTATCTTAACCTTCCTAAAACATATCAGATACAAGCTACCGATATCACTTAGTATGGGCCTGTCAAATAATATATTACTGCTGTGCTTGCCAATAATTATGGATTCGCAAAGATGGGGAAACTCCTACCAGGAGGGGGAGGTGGCACACACTGAGAATAGATCTTCTTGACAGTCAGACAGACAGCCAGCCATGGGACTACTGATTAGATTGTAGGAGGCCTGTGCAGCCAACCAGCTGCATGGCCTCCTGTCAATCTTGACAGCTCTTCCCCTTGATGCTTCTCAGATTACACGTGGTTTTCAGAGCTATGTATAATCCATGTGTGGAGATTCAACAACAGAAGAGGAGGGACACTACAGTCAATAGGCAAGTGTGGAATAGAGAGGTTTTCAGTACACACAGAGCATTAATACAACATCAGATTTCTGGGTTATTGCACCACTATTGCCTAAAATATATTGTAATTTGCTATAATTATTTTTAGAATTGTATATATTGAGTTAAAAAAAGTGTGCAAGTTAGTGGGTCACAGGGCCCTAGATTTTCCACTGGATGACAAAAGCGGCTCTGAAAAATTCTTGACAGTACCTTCATGTATACAGGACCAAACTATTGTAAATCTAGCAAACATTAAGAAGGTGTGGCCAAGGATGCAGACAAAACATAGGAGGAGGGGGGGGGGGCGGGCTAGC
>WWET01000718.1:223543-239395 GCA_011038615.1 Limnodynastes dumerilii
CCTGCCGATAAGCGGTACGATATAGTCTCGCTCCGATTGGCTGGGTCTCCTGTCAATCTTGATAGGAGACCCATGCAGCTAGCTTATGGGTTGGCTGCAAAAAAGAAAAAAAAATCACACAGGCTGCTGCGCGGTGTCCTCTCTCCCTCTGTCTGGGCAAACAGCGCTGTATAACCAGACAGAGGGAGAGAGGACACAGCGCTGCTGCCTGTCGGTGTGGAGGGCTCTGCAGCGCTCTGCCCTCTCTCCTTCTGTGTTAAATGTCTATCCAGCAGTCATTTTACATAGAGGGAGAGAGGGCAGAGCACTAGGTACCTCCAAAAATCGCAGCTAGGGTCCGATTATCATTTAGGAATTCCAAAAGATGCGATAATAGGGCCCTAGCGTTTGTGGATGGTTTTATCGCCGTTAGAAAAAAAAATCTGCACCATACACTAGAGCGATATTTGGCCCAATCCACGATAATCGTGCGTTTGGGCCGATAATCGCTCTAGTGTGTATCCAACTTTACGCTCTTAGGAAGGTAGGGTTAGGGTCATAGAAGGGGATGGTTAGGGTTGGGCTGCGGGGAGGGGGTCTTAGGGTTAGGCTATACAGAAGGGGGTATTAGGGTCAGGCCAGGGAGAAGGGAGGGTTAGGGTCAGGCAGCGGAGAAGAGAGGGTTAGGGTTAAGGGGGGGGGGCTAAGGTTAGAATTATAGGAAGGTTTGGGGTAGTTATTAGCCTTACCTTTCGGAGCACCTGTTTGGTGCTCTGGGGATCGATAGCTATGCCCCATCAAGGCATAAGCAATCGATATCCCAGCTAGTTCGAAACTTGCTGTGAGAGAACGGCCGTATCGAAATAGGGCCATTCTTAGCGGGGACCCACACCCCTATGACCATAAACCAGAGTCTTTAATCTAATGATAATAAGTCATTGCTTATATATTCAGCAATGCACTGTATTCATATTGTATGCAGTCTCTGCAATCTATGCATGTTTATTTTACATTACTATGCCTCATATTTGATTACGTGTGCAGTTCAATATGATAGTTTCCAGTCTGACCACACAAATTTGATTGATGTGGTTGTTTATTACTTGTGGAAAGTGATTGGATAAAATAGAGACATGGGGCTGGATCCAGACTTAGGTAAGTGCTTGAACATGGTTTAGCCCAGGAGTAACTAAGTTCAAGCAATTAACTAGGTCTGGATCCAGCCCATGCTGTTGTGGAGTGTAGTTTACTGTATTCTCAGGTCAACAGTGGTATAAAACTATATTATTAGGTTACAAATGCTCTTTCATTGCCGCATACTGTTGTATATTTAAAATAGACACAATTTTGCACATAGTTTGCATTGATATAGTCCACCACTTGCAGAGGGCAATACCTCAATATCCATAATGCACAGCCTCTGTCTGTTTAATAGTAATTTTCATGGCTTAGCCATAGTGGTGCCTCAATAATTTTTTCAAGGCTCCCTTAAGTCAAAAGAAACACTGATGTGTCTGGTTTTTAAGTAGTTAGGTCCTGTTCAGGACATAAATACTTACTAAGGTCCGGATCCAGACTTCAGTCCAACATTCAAAGGGTGTCTGGAGGGAAGGGAGCATTCACGCTCCAGATGTTATGCGTGATTTCAGGCAGATCTCCTATCGTTCTGTACAATAAGATATCCGTCCAGCAGGGCCGGTCTTCCTCTCCGTCTGCCAATATTACCCAAGGTGGGCAGGGGGGGAATTTACATTTTACAGCATAGGGTTAAAAATACTTCTGCAACTGGACTTAAATTAGATATATGTCGCCCCTCCGCTGTTTCTTCAGACCCCCTCCTCCGGCCTCTCCACACCTAATCCCAGTTTTTCCACTTACCTTTTGCTGTTTCTTGCTCTTTTTTTCTGGCTGGCCCTCCAACTATTACAAAAGTGTCTAAATCTTTGTACCTTCCTTTATGTGCCTTCCTTGTTTTTATGTGTGAAATATTTCTTTGGATTAAAACGTATATTGACCAGTCTTGCATAGGTTTGCATAGGTTTAGTAATAAATAATGGTGACACTTTCATTTCGGCATCTATTACTTCTTTCCATAAATAAAGGCTTACAACAGAAAACCAATCTAATTAAGGTGCAAGTGTAGGTACTGATAATATAAGCTAATGTTGACCATCTTTGCATGTGCCTTTGATCGCCTTTACTGTATATTGTACTATAAATATATGCTGTTTGTCGTACCATATATATGCAATTACACTATATGAATATATCGCTGGTCATATATAGCCACTCTTTTATGGTATGATGTGTTTTCTTGAAATTGGTGTTGTGATCATAAAAAACCAGTCCATTTCATCCCCTGAAAATGAACATTGCTCTATTGAATCAATTAAATGCGGAAACACAGCAATCTCTCGCCATCAATGAAGTAGCATTTATTGTGCATTATATTAAATCAAATATAGTGAAGAATAGTGAGATCTAGAAGGTAAAACAAAGCATTTCGCAGCACAATATTAAGGTGTAAACGCATCATCTTAACAATGGCGTAAACATTACCATTAAAACAAAGGCAGTGCTATATCTTCTAAGGGCCAGATTTACTAAGCTGTGGGAAAGGAAAAGTGGAGATGTTGCCCACAGCAACCAATCCGATTCTAGCTGACATTTTCTAGTATGTAATAGGAAAGCGAGGGCTAGTATCTGATTGGTTGCTATGGGCAATATCTCCACTTTTCCTTTCCTGCAGATTAGTAAATCTGGCACTAAGTCTGCATTTAAGAAGCTACCACTGACAAATACCTTTCTAAAATTCCAATATCTGAAGCATCACTATCCTTGTTATTTTCATTGTATATGGGGATTCACACAGTCCCTCATAGGCATCATATAAATAATTCTGTTATGTTTTAAGTAAGCAGTAATGCCAAATAATTATAACTGTCACTTATCTTAGAAAAGCAACAAAATAACAAACTAACAGGATTCAGCTGGCTGTATGCCAAGGATTGGCCAAAGCTCAACCTTTAGTTGTAGACCATATTTGCAGGGTCACTTTGCATCTGTAATATAAGTTGTCCTTTTGCATGCTCTGACCGTGCTTGTTCTGTTTATAACATCACAATCTAGAAAGATAATTGATTCCTGTAATCATTATGTCAGCCCTGTTTACACTGTCACACACAATAATGTTCACAACATTGAGAATGGCTTATGAAGACCTCTAGTGTGAACAGGTCAGATGTAGTCATCACTGGAATCGATTATCCCTAGCCAAGGTGCTTAAACAGGAGGCATACGGTCAGAGCATCCTGACCCTGTTACTTTTAGAAACAGATGCGAAAACACTATATGAACAAGAACTGTGCTTCCCAACTAACAGTAATGATCTATCTGCAGATATATAAAAGTCATTCTACCCCAAGGTATATCATAACATTTATGCACTACTCCGGTATATAATTCCACTAGGCTAATTGCTATTCTGCCTTCGGACAATGAAACTGTAACAGGAATTCTCTGTATATAACATACATACATTACATATCTATATACAAAAAAATCCAAATAGTACTTTGTGTACAGAAATTGTAAACAGTGCCTTATGTAAAAGTCCGAATCTAGAATATCCCATTCAGTATCAATTTGTAAACTATAAAAAAAATCTCCATTAACTCTATGTAAACTTTCCAACTCTCAATCATGCCTTGTTTAACTGCCTCAGCTGAGGTACTCTATGGAGTGTAAAAATGAGTTCTGTCTTATAATAGTTATAAGTCTCAAATACTCAAAATACTGAAATAAAAAAAAACAACAAAACAAAATAACTCAGCCTAAAATGCAGACGGAATACGAGCCGGCACAAGTTGTGGTATTGTCCGCTGCCTCAAAGTGTCAGTGCTCTTGGCAACCTGTTTTATTGTTTTTTTTAGTTCTTTCTTTTTTAAGACATTTGTATTACAAGTTACAAGTTAAACAGTTACGTGGAACGGAAATATATTCACCTACATCGAGAGACGGTACAGATTGTAGGAACTATGCCTCACATACTGAATAACTGTTTAGCACCACACTGTATAATTTAGTAATAAATTCAGATGGAAGTTGAAATGTAAAAGAAGAAGAACATTTATCCCAGGGCTATTCCTCTATCTTTGTTGGGTGCATCACTTAATTATAGTAGGCCACCAATGAGAAGAGTGACATGAGGGCTTCTCTGTTTGGTTGCTTCACGCAGGCAGCTGTGTTGTGTATGACGTGTGCATGTCTGTGAGGCTGTGCAGGTGAGGTTGCCACTCAGACGTTGGAGAAGGCGTGAGTCTTGCAAAGAGGCTTGTCTTTTTTGGAGTAAAACGTCTTGCCTTCCAAGTTAATCTGACAGATCTAAATTGAGAATGGAAAGGAGTTAGATTCTAGAGCCAGATCCTGATGATTCAGGCATACATTACATGTATTACTGTAAATAACATATTTCATTTCTTGTAGTATAAAAGATACACTGCACTTACTGCACAGACAAAACAGGTGTCATGCCAGCTGAATCCCAGAGCTTCTAAGAAACGATCACCAGCATCAATCTTAAAATCACAGCCACGGCATTTGGTGCCAAACATCTTCTCATAATCTTAGAAAACAAGAAAAATACCCGTTACTCCTCTAATTGGCATATGATCATCTTAATATAAGATTGTATCCAAAGATCCAAACTCAGTGCAAGCGGGGATCCGATAGTATATTCCCATTGTATCCATGTAATGGGAAGACCTTTCCCATTACGCACATGGGGCCTGATCCAGAGCTACGCTGTGCCGTTGTCTGTAAGTACGGCCAGCATAGCTCTGATGTACTCCCCCTGTCCTTGCGTAATTACACTCTGTTCCGCTGGCTGAAAGCTACCCTAACTTCAGCCGGAGTAACCAAGTGTAGTTACGCCGGGATCGTATTTCCCTAACCCTGCCCCCAAAACCTAATTTTAATGCCCCCCCCCACCTTCAGTAACTGCAGCGTAGTTACATGCTCCCCGTCCCTTCCTCCGTAGTTACGCTGCAGTTACGGAAGCATGATCCAGGGCTTTCAAAACTTACGCCACGTAACATCTGCCCGGTGCATGCGCAGATTGGCAAAAATGCCATCATACGCATACGGCCACTGTAACTACGGCGGCGGCTGTAGTTCTGGATCAGGAACATGGAGTGCTTTTAATCAACCTTAAAATGACAGCAGGTGGGAAGTGTTTATCTCGTGGTCGATAGAATCCCTGCCCCCAATGAAGGGAAAAAATGTGAAACAATGGATCCGCAGATTGTGTACCAATTGCAACATGCATTAACTCATAAATCTAGGCATTTTCTTATGTGAGTGGTCGAAAAGCATACAGAAAAAAAAACCACTTTCTTGTAGCCAGGATCCAGTCCATAAATATTTATAACATACAGTAAAAGGATCATGCTGGGAGTAATAACATCATACCTCGTTCACAGTATGGCTGCCCTTCCTCCATGTAAAAGGCCCGGTTGCGAATGGGTGTCTTGCAGAAGGCACAGGTGAAACATTGGACATGCCATGTCATCTTCAGGGCATGCATTATCTCCTGATAGGGCACAGTATAACAGGTTACACAAAGTATAGAGCCAAGAAGCTCATACTGACCAACAAGCAGAGCACCATAATTCTTTAAAAAAAAACAGTAAATAAAACATATTCTGCTTTTAATAGATATTGCTCGTTACACAAGATTCACACAAATTCAAGAAACGATCATTTAAAATATGTGACAAATAAAACAGGGGACTGGATCCATACTCCTTTCCGTACATGCAGAAGTCTGTCCGTCTCACCGACAGGGGAGTAAACTCCCCATCAATCCCCTCTCTCGTGTGGTATTTATGGCAGCTTACACTGCCATAAGCCAGCCTTAACTAAAGCGCTCGGATCAGCGGTCCGTGCGACCGCTGATCTGCGCAAGTGTGGGATACCCCTCCCACACTGTACCTTGCGTGCGTAATTGGCCTGACGTACATAACACTGGATCCGGTCCAGGAATTTTAAATTTAAACTTTACCTAATACAGAGTTTCCTAACTCCAGTTTTTAAACTTCTTAAGAGTTCAGGATTTAAGAACATTGGGCCTGATCCAGAACAATGCATTTGAGCGAATTTATGCGTGGCGGAGACGCAAAATCGCCTATTTCTAAGTACTGCGCATGCGCACCATAGAAAATACGCTCATTAGCGTAGCGTGATTGTGAACGTATGGGCCATTCACATAATTGTCACGTAAATACTTACATGTGGGCGTGCCAATTTTACGTGAGTCAAGAATACGTTCGTTTTACGTGAAGTAGGTGGAGGTTTGTATGTAAAGTGTACAGTATGGGCGTGCTAAGTGGCGTACGTTCACGTAGTCTATACTTCCGTTAACGGACGTACGCTGTTACGCGAAAAAAGTTAAGGTAGGGTTTGGGAAGCGGAACTCGGTGAAATACGTACATTCAAGGGTTGTGCCTAGGGGAGTGTATAGAACATAAGCGTACGAAAATACGTTACACGTGGAAACGTATTGCACACGTAGTTCTGGATTTACCCTATTATTTAGAACAGGTGACTTATTTTTCCTATTACCATTTTAAATCAACCAGCTGTACCTAAGCAAGAAAATCATTAGAAGAGATCTCAGAAGACTTTGAAGACCAACTAACTTCACCCTCCAAGAGTCTTCTTTTTGACAATGATATTATTAGCATACAGAAGTTATTTGCTCTGGCACTGCCTGACTAAATTTTCCATAGTAACTGAATGGGAGTTTTTGAACATATAAATAGAAAACATTGGATATTTGTTGATGGAGCAGAGTTTACAGGTACAGCTACTTATGTAATCAGCTTCACCATAAAATATCTAACATCTGCAATTTAATTTCAAGCTACCCCTGTCTGTCAGATATCGAGAGATGATTATGCAGGCAGTGTCAGGAGACAGTTCTCCTAGTGAGGAGAAGTATAAGACATTGGGAATAAAATATCTGGACCTCATAATTAATAATCTAATTTTCAGTTTTGCTCTAAATTAAGTAATAAAATAAGTAGTTAAAAAAAACATTTATAACAAATATTTGCTCAGATCTCTAGCTCAGGTATTCTTATTTAAGAAAATAAGTTATAAGAAAATGTTTTTGTTTGTAGAAACAAAGGTATTTTTCTTATTTCTTGAAATATAAGCTCTACCCCTAAAATAAGCCCTAGTCACAGACGCTGTTACGTACGTCCTGACTCTCAGGGCGGCAGGTATCATAGAGCTTTGGCTGAGCTCCTGCTGGGACAACTACCGGTATAACATTGCCTTTTATAGAGTGGTTATTGGGGGGAAAAAGTTCTCAATCTCTCCCCTCCACCCTCCGTACCTCTAAAATACACTCTGCAGGGCTAGGAACTGTGGATCTGCACTCCCTGGCGCGTGTGACATGACTATCTTTGAATAAATGTAAGACGTTGTCTTATTTTCGGGGAAACACGGTATATATATATAAATTTAGATACTTTTATATTTCTATAAAAAAAAGCATTTGATATTCCCCATTGAGGATCAAAATTACACATTTCAAATAAGCAGACATTGGACCATTTCCAGACTCACGCATATTTTGCATGTGCGCATACAGGCCACACTTCCAGTACAGATCTGGATCTACTGGAACTGTTAGAATGTCCCCCTTTTTTAAGTGAAGGTGGTTTAAAATCTTAAAGTAGATGTCAGTGTTTGTGAGGGGGTGACCTTCTGGATCTAGCAGGGATCTGGCATTGGTTCCCACCAGCGCAGCTGTATCTGGTCAAAGGAAAATGCATAGGCTGTACCTCATAAAGAAAGGTTTAGCTTCTGTTTTCGTAGTTACAAATCTAGATCAATGTGTAACTATATAGAATGGGTTTAGCTATAGATTGGACTCACCCCTGTAATCTTCTTTTTGCATTTGCCGCAGTTGGGGGCAAACCGGACATCATAGCAGAGTGGGCAGAATATGGATCCCTTCTCCTCAAAGAATCCTCCTTCCTCAAGCACTTTGTGACACTGTGAGCAAGTGAACTCCTCGGGGTGATAGTAACGACCAAGTGCCAGCAGGTATCGCCCTCTGTTGAGACAGGATTACACACAGCAAACACAGCATAATTATGGCTCATTTCAGGCAGTGGTTCTTTCATGAGATATAGTGAAATGCTCTTCCCCTTATGTTTAAAGAAATAATATCAATGACAAAAATGATTACCATTTACAGAAGAGCCATGGACAGCCTATGACACAGACGAGGAGAGGCCACTCACCGGATGACTTTGTTGCACTGGGAACAGATAGGAGTCTTGTCACCAGTAGATGTAGGCTGAGCTGCCTGCAGGATGGAACTGCGGTTCTGGGCTGGAGTTGGAGTTGCAGGCTGACTGTGTTTAGTCATTACAGTGGTAGTTTTGTCAGGGGCATAACGCTCAGCAAATGATGGATCTGTGGTCCAAGGAGGACGGACAGCAGGTCCAGAGATAGGTGGGGGTGGTACAGGAAAATCAGTTGTATCTGCAAATACATGTGTAACAGATGAAAAAGTCACACTGCCTTCTAATCCCAGCCTCATAGGGTCGCACAGTTCCTTAACTTTGCCTATTTCTTTTATGAAATGCTGGCATCTTGCCCTGATGGCATACATACATACACACTAACATACATACATACATACATACACACATGCCTCTTACCAGTCATTTATGCACCATCTTATTTGCCTGTTACAGGCCTGGCCAACCTGTGGCTCTCCAGGTGTTGTGAAACTAAAACTCCCAGCATGCTTTACCTGCTTAGGTATAGCTGATAACTGACAAAACATGCTGGGAGTTGTAGTTTCACAACCAGGCTTGGCCTATTACATTGCACTATATGATATGCTGCAACTGTTACATGTGTAGATAGATTTCATTTCATGAAATTATAGAAAATCATGGTTCGTCATCTGACAATAGTAATCGTTTGTGAACTGTACACAAATACACATTTCCTTGTGCTTAAAAAAAAATCCAGAAAAAAAACCATGTAATAAAAACAGTTCTCCACCCACGCGACTGTTTAAATGAAACATTTTATTGAAGCATTAGGGAATACCCTGCAATGGTATGCTGTAGCAACGAGACATTTACACTTTCATTGTGAGGCACCCTTGGTTTAAAATAAAAATGCTATCTGAATATAAGAGCAGATAACAGAATTCATAAGAAAGTTGAAGCTTTAAGAGGATAACTAATAGTTAAACAGAAGTATATTACATTTCCAAAGTACTGTTGGGGCTCTAACTGATGGTTTCATATTCTGTTTTTATCCGTGCAGAAAACAATAACCTTTTTATTGAGATCTCTGCAATTGTAAAGCTCTATCTCTGTGGAATGTCACCTCTGTCTGGCATCTTGATGCCTACAGCTGTGAGTAAAGTGTGGCACACTCTATGAAGATGCTGGCTTCAGCACAACATATAAAATATTGCCCACCAGGAATTCTTTCTAATATACTAAGTCCTAGGTACACCTGTTTTATTTGGTCTTCACATCAGCTCAATAACTGATACAATTTGGTGCAGTATTTGTGTTTCTGTGACAATCCCAGAAAATGTATAATATAAAAATGTACTCAGTATTGTAGATTGTGAATCAAAGTGAAATGCCACATGTGGGAGTGGCTGCAGCAGATGGAACCAAATGAACACATTTAGATGATGTGGACATAGTAATTAATGTGGATTTCAGAGAAATAGTAGTGCTTACTCATTACATTTGGACTAATTAAAGGGCAGAGCCCAATTTAGAGGCTGCAGATAACTAGAATCAAAGCATCTCGGCTGTAGGTAAGAATGTGGATGTTAATACTTATACCAGGGTCCATATGTGTGTTAAAGGGAAATGTTATTAACTTTAGAAAAAAACATATTTCTTATTGTTTTGTTAGTACAAGAGAGGGCATGAAATGTTTTCCCTATATCTATAAGCCTATGCAGGATCTCCTATATAATAATCCCTACGCATTAATTATTTCTTTATTAAAGCTATTCATTTTTACTAGTTTTGTCAAGACACTTACCCTGACCAGTCAATATATTGCTCTTCTCCTGCCTGTCAAAAAGAAAAAATCAGCGGTTACAATGCTGTAGATAAGTATGGTAAAGTTTCCTAAATTTTGCATAGAAAAGCAAGTATTTTGTACAAAACACAGTTCGTTATGAATAATATACAGATACATGTGGCATTTACCAGGACAACCAAGGCATGCACCTGGCACTAGAACATTGGCAAAGGTGATACAGAGCCTCCAACATGACCCATTCCGTTAGGTACAGAATGCTCTGCTCTTGAGCTTCCAGTTTTCAGTTACTATGGTAACTTCCTGTATTTTTCAAACATCAGTTAATTAAAACCAGGTGAGTGACAGCTGGAAGATCAGGTATGGAGCACATTCTACCTAATGAAAAGGGTCATGTTAGGGGGGTCTGGTGATATTTAAGTATGCTTTTTGTGTGTAATTGGCATCACTGGTTTTGATGGACAGAAAAGAAATCCAAGAAGGTGTCAGTAAGAGGCCATTTTGTTTTGGTCAATGCCATCCAAAACTGACATAAAGGGTATAAAACTTTGTTTGCTAGAATCACTGGAATGTAATTCTCTAACACTGCACCTTACAATCGTCTTTTTTTCCCTTGGCCTCTTGGATACAAGTTGTGTGGACTTCCCACGGCCACACAGGACTCAGGGTACATTGGGGAGCTCCGAGTGCAGCAAAAGTAGAGATCTGGATCTGGGCCATTACTAATAGACACGTACATCTAAGTTTATAAGAATCTACTTAGTCTACATTTCAGTTGCATCTGCTATATCATCCCCTGCGATCTGTATTGTTTATATTACTTTACAGTACTTAACCAGTATTGGAGTCTGCATTACCTCATCAAATCAATTACAGTTGCTCATGTTACTGTCTGGGCATCAGCACAAACACAACTGACAAACAATTGTTAACGGACTTCCAGCACTACAGGGAGTTTTCTTTTAGACACACAATACAGGTTAAGACATTATATTCCATGTTTTTCATGTTTGTCAAGCAACATTTAGCACTTATTGTCTAAGAAATAAGGAACTGGATATTTGTAGTTTTCGTTTGATTCCAAAGCTCTGAGCAAGACCTGTTCAGGATTGCAACGAAAATGAAACAATATAAACAAACAGACAAGAACCTTTGTCCTGGCTAGAAATTAAGTGGCTAATACTGGGGATTTTGTACCACTGGGAAAACCTAATCACACCCCCTCCATCAGCAAACATCTGTCACCAGCTCCAATGTGCAGAATTGCATTATAATGTGTTATGTCCTGGAGTGCAGTCATTACACGTTACATAAAAAGCACCTCTAGTGCTCTGCTGAGGTGTAACTGAGTTAATATAAGACTTAAATGTTCATAAAACAACTATATCTGGAACTGTATATATCTGACATAATCTGCCCATCATGTTTACAGCACTGTACTACATATATATAATTTATGTAGTTTGGGGCTGTACTAATATCAAAAATGAATCCAAAGATATATTCAATGAGAATGTATTCAGGTGCTGCTTGAGATAAGCCAGGATATGTTAAAGAGTAGATCTTCTCTATTATTTTAGAATGGTCATCGATGCATACCCTCCAACATTTTTTTATGGAAAATAGGTACACCTGGGGGGGGCGTGTCTGTGAAGGGGCGTGGCTTGTCCCTTGTAGGGGCGTGACTTTAATCTGCTCTCTTTTGCATGTATGATAAGGTGTAAAATCTAATTTTACACCTTATCATATGATCTAAGAACTCACAGAAGAGGGTCTTGTCACTTTAGCAGAGCTGCAGGAGTCTGTCTCCACATCACTGCTATAGTGATCAGATGCTGCAGGACTGGAAGGTGAGTATAGGGGGGTAGCCATCATGACTGGAAGGTGACTATAGGGGGGGAGGGAACTGCTGTGTCAGAATCCGGTACAAGAGCCCTTTTAGCTGGTACAGACCATTAAAAAAAGGTACTGTACTTGCTAAATAGGTACAGTTGTAGGGTATGTCAATGTGTCAAAATGTAAAAATGTGACCAAATTATTTATACTGTTGTTGAAGTTTATAGGACGCGGCATTGCAGATTGCATCACAGACCCCTCCTCTTGGCGTGCAATCATGAAAATAATGGACAAGATACAGAGTTCTGATACTGCTGTGTTTCCCACTGTACCCACACTCCCTTGCTCCCTTTGGGTCTGATCCAGGCCTACGCTGGCCGGCGTAGTTAAGAAACTGAAATGACATATCATACAGTACAAAATAAAAAGCTCTAATTGAATCCATTTCTGACACATTACCATGGAGCTCTTGTCAATTGATCTTGCCTCCCTTTTGTTTTGGGGAGTTGGAAATAGGGCATTCACTTATTGGGCAGTAGAGCAAAAGTATACTGACCCTCACAACCAAGATTCATATGATCACACATATATCTTTAATGCAACAATGAATAATGTTGCTGCAGATTTCATGCTACAGCTTTAAAACCATAGTTAATTGTATTCTTTGCCAGAAAGAACCATATCACGTGAGTGTTTTGTTTTGTTTTTTATTAACTGCAAAAGTTAGAAATGGGCACAAAAAGACTCATTTCAAAATTGTGTTTTCAAAAGAGAAGCGCACACACTCACACACACACACACACACTTTGACAATCCTGGCCTAGATATTTTTCCAGTGTGCCTGAGGGTATTATATCCATACTGGGCCACGCACATTAATAATTACATTTTTTTCAGTACTGAAAATCTACCTGCTCTGGGACACCTGATTATACATCGTGGGAATTCTATTTTGTTTTTGCAGTCCCATATTATTTATCTTACAATGTATTCCATTCTGTAGTTTATATGCAATTAAATTGGATATATGTGTTGACAGAATTTTAGCCTTCTCTTATGACATTTATACTGTAACAGGGAAAATGTCAATCAAATAAGTTAAAGTATTCTATACAAATTTCACCCAAGGTTTATGTTGCTACTGCTCTATTTAAAAGTATAAGGACATTCTTAAAATCAACTAATTGGGAGAACCAGAAAATGTCTCACTCACTAAGGGCCTGATCCAGACATGAATGTCCTCCGTTGGTGTGGCCTGTATGTATCTGCATTACTTTGCACAGTGCATGGCCAGAATAAATGCACACGTAATTACACAATTAACTCCTGCACACAAATCACTAATAAGGTCACTTGCACTTTGAGAGGCATTTTGGAGGGGTGGAGGGATGTATTGAAAGTACAGTAAGGAAGTGCTTACCCAATTGAAGACAAAGATGCAAGTACTGTACACAAAACAATGGCACCAGTCACATGGCATGTCTAGGGTCAGGAAATTATTATTTTTTTCAATCATAACTTTATTTTTACTACATTGACATGGTCAGTGTATTGCTTACACAAAGCATAACCATTGCTGGAAAAAGGGAATAAACATATCTGGGAACATTGGACCAGATTCACAGATAAGAAAGAATGAAGTACACGAAGATTCGCAAAAATCCGCAACTATGTGTGCAAGGCAACTCCCATGACACTTATCATTCCTATGAATTTTAGCTGGCTTTCACGTGCATAGGGCTACCTTAACACTCCGTGTGTATTGTACGTCTGTGCTTAAGTTGCTTTAGCGTGTGCGTACTTGGCAAAACGCGCCCTTAATGTGCTATTTAAATTACTCCCCCCATCTACTCTTCTTAGCTTCCTTCTTACGGAAGACTGGAACGCCTCTTCTTAATTATCTTACTAAGAACAGAGTTGAAGTCTGTGCAATGGATTCCCGTGCCTCTGGATCTCATGCATAAATTTGTGTTTATCTGGTCCTAAAAATACACACATAGATTCAGCTTCTTCTTAAGTGTGAATCCGGTTCATTGTACTTAGCTGTACTCTGTATGTACATAACCTGCAGTCATGTTCTTGTCTGGATTGTTTTATCGCATTTACTAAGTTGTGTGGGGCTTTACAGTACACAGGATACGATAATTTTTGCATTCGAGTCTGGATTAGGTCCTAATTGCATAATGTTGGCATGTTGTGGGCGATAGTGATAAATAGCTAGCATCTGACGGTCTGGTACACACTATAAATTTATGGGTGTGTATATAATGTGATATGGTGCTTACAAGTTTAATACGATTACCTTTATCAATTTCAACGTAACCATTCCAACCAGAATCACATGGTGTAGCAGAGAGACATTGGAATGCCTCTGAAATATGCTTGCTCTGTGGAACTGATAGCCCATTCTCTGAAACCTCCTAAGAGATTTCGAAAAATTATGATTTCTAAGATGATTGTGAAAAATACAGATTTTTTTTGTTAAAACTTTTCTCCAATATTTTACCCAAATTTCATACCTTGTGACCACCCAGAATTATCGCAAGAAATTTTTCAAAGAGGAATCATATTTGGTACACTGTGCCCACTATTTAAAACTCATCCAGTCAGCATATTTGAAAAATTCCACAGATGAAGTGGCTACAGTGCGAGTTATCAGTGTACATACCTCCTAACAATTCTGATTTTATGTAAGGAGCAACTGCAACAGCCGGGATGCTTTTCAAAGTGTCGCCTTTTTTTAATTATTTTGTCCCTGTAGGTTGCTTAGCAGCCGGGGGCACTGGCCAATTGTAACAAAGGGGTTTACCTGTTACTTGCTGCTGATTGGTGAGATGGCCTTAAATGTCCTACAGGGATTAGCTTCCCTGCTTGCTATAACACTGTGTTACACTTTGTCCGCTCTTAAGCTTATGTGTTAAATGCTAGTTTTTATACGGGTCCATTCCACAGTATAGTGGTAAAGGGATATTAACAGAAAGAAAACCGTGCTGGGAGTATCGGTGAATTGGTCACTGAAATGCAAGTGGTTCAATCATAAAAAATGTATTTATTAAATATAAATAAATAAAGTAGACTGAATGAACTATCTTAGACATAAAATGGAAACAAGTGTAATAGGTATGATAAGAAACAATTGAAGTAGATGAGACTGTGAAATATTTAGGACGAGTCAATGGCACACATAATGAGCAATGAAACGGCTGCAGGTAGTAATAATCCGTAGGCAAAAAACTGAAGAGAGATCTGTAGTGGGCTCTGTGTATAAAGACCACAAGTATATAATAATGCAAGGATTATAAGGCAACCACTGAAGGGCAAATACCGTGAATGTCAAGCAGTTTGGCAGCCTGTGTCCGTTGTCCGGAAACGTATAATGTCCCAAAGATCAAGCCGCTTGTATTTAATGCCGCAGATACTACTACGGAGCACGTGGGGAAATAAACAATAAACAAATCAGCACGAGTGTTGCACACTGCCGGGTCCCCAGGTCAGAGCTGCAATGGAGAATGTAAGTCACGCTAGAGGATTGCTGCTGGTGGTAAATGTGTCCCAATAGTACGTAAACCAGTCCAGGAAGATAATAAGTTCACAGTGTCTTTCATCCAACAAGAGAAAGGGTTAGCATGCCAAGTGTCTTTTTGTGGTATTGCACAACCATTTTACCAGCGCAGGGTATTCTGTGTCATTGGGCCTGATCCAGACCTACGCATGAGAGCCGAGCGTATTACCGCTTCAGCGTAAAAACTTTCACTCCCTTGACACTCCCCTTACCTTTACCTCCGTACGCCGGCTGAATCCTACCCTAACTTTTCCCGGCGTCAGTACGAATTTTCGTAGCGACGTGCTGATCGTACTGGGCTAAGCACGCCCATACTGTACAATTTAAATGGCTCCCCCCGCCTACATTCCCTAACTCCAGCGTCCGTACTA
>WWET01000718.1:254861-269541 GCA_011038615.1 Limnodynastes dumerilii
TATATATATATATATATATATATATATATACACACACAAATATACTCACTTACACTTAAAATTACGCCTTACTGCATTGACATTAGATCCCTTGCTTTAATGCTTCAGTAAATTATAATATTCCTTTATTATTGCTATTTGTAACCACTCAACAATGTTTAGGAAATGTACACAAAGACCAGAGCTCTGTCAGCCTTGTGACAGAACAGGAATGAAGTCACTCTGATTGTCTATAAATAGAGAGAGTTCTGAAAAATTCCCAACTATGTTGGAATTGCCAACAACTGATTAACAAGTCTCCAGCAGATATTTGTGGTGACTTTAGAGGGGATAATTAACTACAGCACAGTTGTGGTTAGCTGTATATCACACTAATCAGACTGTTGCTGATATTACAATGTGGATAAGTATTCAGTTTCCTAAACCGAGCCTACCACGAGTTGGAGTTGGATTGCTTTAAATTAAGATGATATGTGCCTATGTTTAACTTTGTTGTATTACGAAGGGGGCTGGGGCATTTTCTTTCCTTTGTTTTTGTTGCTTGCAGATTACCTTTGCCTTTCATGTATCTGTTTGCACTAACCTATAAATTGATCTGAACAACTTCCATTTTGTGTGTATTATGAAGTCTACTTACAACTGAAAGTGGAATTTTAAAGGAAAACATTATTTGTGTCACATTTAAATTCTATTATCATGCCATCATTCAAAAAAAACCCATCAGAGGCAAAAACCTTGTTAAGGTTCTGAAACCCCTAGCACTCCCAGGATTCTGGAACTTTGTTGTAACAGGTTAATATCAGCATATTCTAGAGACTTTCCTGGCATATGGCAAAGTGTTGCCAAGCTAAGATGTCCCTCTAAAATAAAAATCCCTTTAGGCATACATTGTAAGGTGCAAAAAATACAAGATATGTGAAAAAAACCCACTCCAAGCTCGGTGAGATTTGTTTCTAATAAAAATGGCATTTACAATATATAAACACTATAAACATTGAATGATTTAAACATAAAAATAATAAAATATTCATGTAAATTCCCAAGAGTTGAAATTCTTGAAAATGTGATGCCCTTAACCATAATGTGAACAGTGTGGATGTGCTAAATGCGATCCTTTGAATGTGTGATTTCACACAGATTGCTGACACATTTACTTTGCTCTACATGCTCAGTCTCCGTTAAATAACTATAGTATATGGCAGGGAATATATCCACAAATCAAATTACAATGGTATTACAGGATTCTCCCTTAAGACTATATACATCACATTCTAAAATAAAAACTGCTCTTATGACTAGATTGCACTAATGTCTTGCATTGTATTGACATGGTATTTTTTGGGATGGCAGGAGGATGTATTTGGATTTCATATGTCAGCATGAAAATGTAATATTCTTGGCACATACCACTCCCCTTGTGCATAGGTAAGAAACCACAAAGATATATGACACGTTACGCTAAAAACTGCTTGCTTGCTTGCTTTGTTAGTCTGTTAGTTTTATGTAACCGTATTTAATCTACTCTTGTATAATACTCCAATTTATGTATGCAATAAAGTATGCATCCAACAGTAGTTGATATACTTCATGAAATTAGAACCAAATGAATTATTTCGTGACCGTTTACCATCAACTGTGTAAAATATTAATCTTAGATGAACATACAGTGAAAGATCATATTTCAGCTCATAAGATCAGCAAAGCCTGAGATAGTAAATCAATCTGGTAGTGACTCCATACACTGACAGAACCTGTCAAATGTGATATTCATGTAAGGTGCGATATTGTATGGGAAATGTAAGATACACATCGTCCAATCATCACACTCGACAGTCGTATTAGATACTTTCATACAATTACTTGGATAGGGTGTATGGAGCATTATCTTCAGGAGTTTAAAAGATTTTACAGAGTTGGTTATAGAGATCTTGGCCCTGATTCAGAGATTGAAAATAGGAGAGGAAAGTTACTCCTGGGCAAAACCATGTTGATTTCAGGGGGAGTCAGATTTATTTTATTCTATGCATGCAGGGATAATATTTGTTTTTGCTTATTGCACACAGATACTGATCAGCTTTACTATTATACTGTTATTTAGACTTGGGCTGGGAAACATCACCTCTCAACTCTAATACTGTTTGCAACAGATGAAATTTTACTCCTGAAATCAACATGGTTTAGCCAGGTGTAACTTTCCTCTCTTATCTTCAAACTCTGAATCAGGGCCCTTCTGTGCAACAATACATGTGTGACAGAACATACATAGTGAAAAGTCAGATAATCTGTAACAGATCATTTTACATACACACACTGAAAGATAAATCAGATAAATGTATTGTTTTGCCATCTGTCAGTTTATGTCCATCCTTCCTGTTTATTTAACACACTTTTATATGTTGCTATTTATTAATTAATCTTTCTACAAAAAGCAACACTTAGTTGTGTAGTGTAGACTATTAGGAATACAGAATACTACCTCTTAGAAATCAATGCCAAAGGCAATCACATACCCGTTCTGATGCTGAGCTTGGGGTGTCAGGCTGTTGGTATAGGATGGCGGAGGGGGGTTGTATGTCACTGGCTTGGTGACCTGAGCTGGCCGAGAGTTGTCAGGGGGTGGTGTCCCAGCACCAAACGGCCGGGCGGTTTTGTTGAGAGCTGTGCTCGGTGCAAAGTTATACTTCACGCCTTGGGTATCAGAAGTAAATGCGCCCTTTGGGATGATACAAGGGGACAAACCAGGCATCATGCAGCCATACTGAGCATTCTGTGCCCCACCCACTGAACTTCACACATCCTCAAGATTTAACAACACTCTATCAGTGTGGCTTTCAGAGAGCGTATTAGTGCATGCAAAGTTAAAAGTGAGCCACATGCAAATACACACATCCTATATAAAGGCACAGTGAACAAACAAACAAAAAAAATAGGAGATGCACATGTATAAGAAACTAAACACCCTATTAAAAGCATTTTAAAAGAAATTACTGTTTTAAACTATAGGCATTCAAAAATAAGGTGTCAACTTTTAAATGCAATCAAATAGTTAAATCTGAGTATGACAAACATGGAAAGTGAGAATCAAAAATACATTTCCAAAATCCTCCTAGGTTTACTATGGAGATTATTTTTATTATCATTGTATGATTTTTTATTGTGGGGGTGGAGGGTATAATTGGGTATATTTGTCCATTGTAATTAAAAACTGACTGACCAGACAAGACCATGCAATAAACAATTTGGAAAGGCTTAATCATGCCTATTGTCATGCACCAATCCAATGGACCTGGAAATCATGAAATCATTTATTTAAAGTAATCTGCCTTATTCCTGTATGCACACTTTATGAATTATTATATTTACTGCAAGAAATACATAAATGATTCATTTACCCAGTCTTTACTGTCAGGACTTCTTTGTGCTAGTTATTACATGTAGCAATGTATACATGTGTAGAAGAAGGTAGAATGTACAATGAGTCCAGTTACGTGCATGAAATTCTCCTACATTTCCATCAGTAATACCTTTCAGGAACTGGGTTAGAACCAACTGAGTGCATAGTTAGTAGGTTAGTGATAATTTATCTGCCTCAAGTGCTGTGTTACCATTA
Source organism: Limnodynastes dumerilii (assembly GCA_011038615.1). Lineage (NCBI taxonomy): Eukaryota > Metazoa > Chordata > Amphibia > Anura > Limnodynastidae > Limnodynastes > Limnodynastes dumerilii. The sequence continues at coordinate 258,472 of WWET01000718.1, forward strand.
GCTCATCAGATACATTCCAGCAGCTTAGAATAAACCAGACGCTGTTTACCCTGCAGGGCACATGCAGCTCCAAGAATGGAGTAGAGGAGGGAGAGTAGATAGTTTATGCAGAGCGAGGGGAGCCCAGGAGTTTGGTGCCAGGCAAAGATCCATAGAAAAACAAAAAATGTTAAATAAAAAACAGGGAAGGAGACAGCCTCAGTGTGTGCTTGTGTATAAAGTGATTGCACAGAAAGGAGAGGAGAATAAAACGACAAAATGAAATCCCACTCAAATGAATAAAGCGAGGATTGATAAAAAATACACAGCTACAGAAAGCTAAAAATAACTACATACAAGACAACCACAGACTCTTCTGTATTCTTCTTTCATTCTTTCCCCATGCACACCTCACCCACACACCATTCATGTATAATGATGAAAGAAACTTACCTTTTGCTGATTATTCAGTCCTGTTAAGAATCTGCAGAGAGAAAACAAAAGGTTATTTTGTTTCTTTTTCTAGCATCAGAGCTTTGCAATAACAAAAAATCAGGTACTATAATTAGCCAGGCCACATAATAATGATGCATACAATAGGCCCTTATTTAGGAAGCACAAAGTAACAAGATAGATCTGGATGAATATTTATGCCAAGGTGTCTAAATTTTAGTAAATTCAAATTTTTGAGCAAATGATGCTCATTAGGAAATTAAATGACAAAGGATTTTCCATACAGGTGCACCTAGCTTAGTGGAAAAGTACAAAGAGTAAGATTATTCACGTGTGCTAAACAGGTGGAGAGGATGCAGTTATCTGGCTCAGCCGTCACTGAGGTTGTGCCCTATTGGCCAGATCCAGAGAACAGATGTTCTGATTTTTCTTCTGGATTTCTGGCGCTCTTTGCACCTCTCAGTTACTTCAGAGTAGAAGAATGAGCCTGATCCAGAGCTACGCCCGCTTACGTATTTATGCTCGCCGTAGTCGTAAAAACGCTGTTTTCCATGTTCTGCACATGCTCGCGGCAGATGTTACAACCAGAAACTCTGAACGTACTTACGAAACTAAAGTCAACAGCGTAACTACGAACAAAGGTGCGTGCCAGCCATACCACAACCGTAATTACGCTTCGGAGGCATGTAAATCGTACAGTGTTGGCGGGCTTAGGTGCGTAAGTACGTTCAGCCATTATGGAAGTGCCTGGGGGAGTGCATAGTAATTACGAAAGCGTAAATACGCTACGCGTTGAAATGTAACCCGAGCATTGGTCTGGATCTGGCCCAATGTTTCTACACAGACATCAAGCTATGTAGAAAAAGAAGAAAAATCTTATAATACACGCACACACAATTAACACATAATAAAGCCAGTGCCGGTGCTGATGTTCCCTTATTGAACACGACAGATGAATCTGAGCAGCACTTTGGAAAAGAGCAGAAAAGTGTCATTGATTAGAAGATTTGGAGAGGTTTGGGCTTTTGACATCACAGTTACACATTTGTCAGTGAAAAAAGAGATATCAAGAAAATGAGCAACCTATGGTTTACCTGCTGTGGTGGAACCATAAGTAAAGTACTTGGTCAAGCAATATGGAGCTAGTTATGTTAAAACTGAATAACCACAAATCTGATGGAAGATTTCTTACCTGCTCAAAATTAGGCTCAGTTTGTTGCTGCAGCCACGAATCTTGTTCTGGGCCTCGATGTGAGTCATGCTTGTGGTATTTTCTCCATCAATCTGTAGTAACCAGTCCCCAACATTCACTCCAGCCAGCTCGGCCTTCCCCCCTGGAGTCAGCTGTAACAAATAGAATATAGGTCAACCACAGCAAAACCTTATTCACAGAAATACTTTTTTACATATATTCCCATTTTTGCTTTTCACTGTTGCTGGTCATTTACACTATGATATTTGCGCCTATAACAAGTCCAAAATGAAATGGTAAAGATCAATCTAAACATTTTAAACACAAATGATTATACTGTTCACTATGCAATCATGTGACCAGCATTATGAAGCATAAATATGAGCAATACAGACAATGTTAGAGATCTGCAGGAATCTGTGTATAGAAGGACAGCTTCCTCGGATATGGGAAAAAGCCTGCTTGAGGTTTTTTTTTCTAAATGGGGCCTATACAGTATAGATAAACAGTTGCAAGATGAGATTTTGCAGAGTTTCAAACCCACCAGCTGGTACCTTCATTGCTACTGGCATAGCTCAACCCCTTAGTTTGAACAATGATTCCCTACCCACAGTGGTCAATATGTGATGTGATGATATTGAAAAAAGATTTGGGCCCGTATTCAGAGTACCGGACGTATAACATATACGTCCGGTGTTTATCGATGTTTAACGTAATCTACGTATCTTTTTCTTATGTAGAGACCGCATTTACGCAATCTACGTAAGAAAAAATTACTACGCATGCGCAGTAGTAGAAATCGCTAAACACTGGACGTATATGTTATACGTCTGGTACTCTGAACAAGGGCCTTGGTGCTTATTTGCCAATCCATCCCTCCTACTCTAATTATTATACTAATTTAGGCCTGTGTGTGCTCACCCTTTTGACAACTGGGTGAAATTTATTTGACTACATTTCAACAAGGTTGTTAGGGATGGGTATACTAATTATTGTGCCCCTAACACATAAACTACTGTTCAATTTTATTTTTTGTTTACTTCTATTCTTAATATGAATGAAACCACTGTTTGTAATTCTTAACTATTTTTTATTTATTAGACTTTTCTTTTATTTATTTTTTTCTGTTACTTCTTATAATATTTAAAAATTTTAATAAATCAAATGTGAAGTCAATGTGAAGTGTGCAGATTTACATTAGCACACTGTACTGCAAAAATCTTAAATTAACAATCTTGAAAACATTAGGGGTTAGATTTACTAAACTGCGGAAAGGGAAAAGTGGAGATGTTTCCCATAGCAACCAATCAGATTCTAGCTCTCTTCTAGACTCCACTTTAAACTTTTCCACAGTTTAGTAGATCTAGATCTTGGTGTCTTAAATGTTTATGTTTGTGTTTTTTTCCCTTAAAGCAAGCTATAAAAAAAACAACACTATGTGACAGTACTATGGCAGCCACAGTTACATGCCGCATTAACCAATGAATAGATTTCATTTTCTCTCTGTTGTTATTGACAGGAAATTATGAGAATGTGAGTTTGACTGTCATATACTTGTATGCTTTCATTGCATGATCATTTGTAGGAGGGCTGCTACGAAAAAAGTCTGTAAGGTGCATGCTTGACACATATGTAAATTTAATTGCCTCTGTTTTACATTTCATAAGGTGATGGAAATGTCAACTGCTTTCGCCAAGTAATAATGAAGGATCTCCTAAAGCATATTAAACCCACTACACACAAAGAGGGACTGTACATGATTAAAGCAGTACATGTCTCATGACAGCATAAGCCATATGCTTTGGATACAAGCAGCTATAGTGAGAGGTCTACAGTTTCCCAGACAGAGAAAGAGAGAAACACGAAGCTGCTCCATAGTTACTGTGCGTGAGCTGGAAAGGGGTTGGTATTTATAATTACACACCCTCAGCACTTTTACTGAGGAACCACATGACAGCACTGGGGCGCCATTACCACCTGTCCCCTTCATTCACAAACACCCTCTTCTAAGTTACGTTACAAACAACCTGCCCTCCACTGAAAAGTGATGAAAACCATGAATAATAAAGCAAACTTCATAACAAGAATGTTCCATGTGATTATAAAATGATGATTAGGGCTTTTGGCTTAACACTCAGCCTTAAGTAACAATTTTATTTCTTATGTCATAATAAACAAAGGTTATAGTCATTTCTGCATACAAATCACATACATATAAAAAAAAATAGTGTGTGGGAAGACTGGGCCATAGCAATTCAAGCAATCCTTTTCCCTCACTCAAAAGGTCAGCTATTGCCTATATTATTTCAGTGGTCGAAGTGGAAATTTAGAAGTGTTGGTATAAAAATTGAGAATTGAATGTAAAGCTGGCCATACACTAGAACGATTATCGGTCCCAGCAGGGAGTGAGTCGAAAAACGGGACGATTTTCCTCTAGGCAAATGTCCCATTATCGGCACCATACACCTCCTCTGTTGGGACCGATAAAACTAGCAGAAGAGGGGAGGGGGCAGCGCTCTCTGTTGCTGCTGCTGCTGCTTTATATCTATGTACAAAGCTGCTCTGACAGCTTTGCAGGTATAATTTAAAGCTGTCAGGCTAGCATAGTAAATAAATATACTGCAGCGGCTATTGCATGCATAATACAGATAAGAATCAGCCGAAGCCGCGCTTCACACAGCGCGGATTTGGCAGATCCCTGTCTATACTCCTTCTGCAATAGCCGCTGCTGTATATTTATGTACTATGCTGCTCTGACAGCTGTAAAGTATACATGCAAAGCTGTCAGAGCAGCTTTGTACATAGATATAAAGCAGCAGCAGCTCTTTACAATAGGGAGCCATTCAGCTTGCTGATTGGCTCCCTTAAAATATCGGGAGCTTTCTTCCGATTTAAATCAAACATGCTGAAAGATCAAATAATCGCACCAGAGCGTTTCTGGTGTGTTTATTTGACGTTTCAAAAATTGATCTGTACCATACACTAGAGCAATTATTTGCCCGATCACCCTTGGGATCATCATTGGGAGATCGGGCCGATAATCTTCTAGTGTATGGCCAGCTTAAGAGAATTGAAATTGTTTGTTGTACAATAAAAGCAATCGCATTACATGGTTAGTATTATTGTTGTGTCATTTCTTTACATGACAACTATTTAGGCTATTCCAGGGGATATATTAAAATGATGCTTTATTGTGGTATACATAATAATCAGATTAGGTTTATAGGTTTATATTTGACAGGGGGTGCGGTTGTCAGTCTGACAGACGTAATTCAAACATGATACACCCACCCGCTGAATGGCAGCTATATCCGGGTTGCCAACTTTTAAAAGCCATAGATGCATGCAGGGGGTGGGGCTTTACAGTGTGATTTATGCAAATCGCATCATTAAGCCCCACCCCTTGATAATCAATTACACATTTTGGGGGGTTCATGGGGATGGGGGTGGGACTTGATGACGCAATGTGCGTCATCAAGTCCCTCCCTGTCCCTAGCAACACTAGTAAACTAGTGTTGCCAGGCAGGGGGGCAGGACTTGAGGCCGTTGTTTCATGGAAGTCAGCAACTATGGGCTATATCATTGTTAATCAAAAATGTGAAGGGCATTTTTTGGCGTCGTACACACTGGAGTGGCGTTCCGGCACCTTGTTTTTTTGGTAAAATCTGTGCCGCTATATAAGCGGCAAGGCTTTTAACAGTGCAGTGCAGGACGAAACCTGTTACTGCGAATGGCTATGCGGTCACTGCTATTCTACAAACAGATTTGGTTCTTCAGGGCTCCCGTAGGATCCCTGTATTACACCGCACCACGTGACTGCCAACAGACAGAGAGGGAGCGCCAAAGAGAGGACGCGCCGCGGAGGAAGGGACATCAAAGGTAAGTAACAGAGGCTGCAACTAAGGGGCAAACAACGGAGACTGTATATAAGGGGCAAACAACAGAGACTGTATATAAGGGGCAAACAACAGAGACTGTATATAAGGGGCAAACAACGGAGACTGTATATAAGGGCAAACAAAGGAGACTGTATATAAGGGGCAAACAACAGAGGCTGCAACTAAGGGGCAAACAAAGGAGACTGTATATAAGGGGCAAACAACGGAGGCTGTATATAAGGGGCAAACAACGAAGACTGGATATAAGGGGCAAACAACGGAGACTGGATATAAGGGGCAGACAGTGGAGGCTGGAAATAAGGGGCAGATAATAGAGGCTGGATTTAAGGGCAGATAATGGAGGCTGGACATAAGGGGCAGACAATGGAGGCTGGACATAAAGGGCAGAGACAGTGGAGACTGGGCATAAGGTCAGACCATAGAGGCTGGATATAAGGGGCAGACCATGGAGGCTGGATATAACGGCCGACCATGGAGGCTGGACATAAGGGGCAGACAGTGGAGGCTGGCCATAAGAAGCAGACAATGGAGGCTGGAAATAAGGGGCACACATGGAGGCTGGACATAAGGGGCAGACAATGGAGGCTGGACATTACAAGGGGCATACATGGAGGATGGACAGGGAGGCTGGACATTACAAGGGGCATACATGGAGGATGGACAGGGAGGCTGGACATTAAAAGGGGCACACATGGAGACTGGACATTAAAAGGGGCACACATGGAGGCTGGACATTAAAAGGGGCAGACAATGGCAGCTGGAATTAAAAGGGGCTCAATTATAAAAAAAATATAAGGGGGCTGTAAAAAAGACTGAAACTTATGAGGGGCTGCAATAAAGTCTGAAAAAAATATAGGTGGGCTATAATAAGGACTGATAAGGGGTGAGTTCCTGCACCTTTTTCTTTTACAAACAAAGCACTGGCTATGTGCAATGGGAACCTAAATCCAGATTCTAAATAACTACAGACTGCAGCAATTGCAGCGGGTAAATTAGGGATAGGTTTTAGCAGCTAAAAGGAAGAGGTAGGGCTTAATGGAAAAGGTTAGTGTTTATATGCAGGGCATGGAGGGTTAGTATTAGGCTGCAGGGCATGGAGGGTTAGTGTTAGGCTACAGGGCATGGAGGGTTAGTGTTAGGCTACAGGGCATGGAGGGTTAGTGTTAGGGTGCAGGGCATGGAGGGTTAGTGTTAGGGTGCAGGGCATGGAGGGTAAGTGTTAGGGTGCAGGTCATAGATAGGTTATTTTAAGGGGTTGAAGAAGGGGAAGGTTAAACTAAGGCTGCGGGGAAGGAAGGGTAAGGAAAGGGTTTAGGGTAGGGTTAGCTAAAGCACTTACCTTTCAATAGATGACTCTTCACGACTCCTGGAGTTGCATTTCTGCCACTTTTTACAATGCAGACTGCTGGCAATTGCTAACAGTCTGCATTCAGTTGTAGTACAATTAATCTTTCGAAATGAAGACTATAATACTGGTGAACCACACTCATTAGGCAGCACAAATACAAATTATATATATATATATTTAAAAAAAGGTAAGTTAACACTAATGAGAAAACCATGGGCAATGTTGGGCTTTAAAATCCAGCGATATGTATAGAATTGCTTGAGGTTATATGCACCAGTCTAAAAGTATAGTTTCCATGGAAACTCTTTTAAATGTTGGCAGCTATGGACAAGATTTTCTAGCGTCATTAAAAATAATCCAAGTATGTGTCCATCAGTAATAGAAAACACTGTGATCAGTTCAATAATGTACAATTTATACATGGCAGACAACTCTGGTTCCATTCTGTATAGCTCACAAGCTGTCCTTCATTCTAATTAACTGCTTTGGGGATCATAACTGTGTCAAAATATTCTTTAACTGAATGACCTGTCTGGAGAATAAAGTAATGTGGTAACATCTTTGTGCTATTTTTGGCATATAGATCTATATCAGTATAACTAAAAGCTGCTCGATCATGGTCAAAGACTGACTATTTAAACTGTTTGGATGTATGCAAGCCTTATATATTTTACCATGTTTGTGTTATTACATTTAAAACTCAACTATAGATCAGGTTTCTAGAAAAGCCTTCTTGCAAGCCTGGCCAACCTGTAATTCTCCAAATACCTACAAAAAGGTCTTTTTCTGCTACTTATCAGCTATGCCTATGCTGGGAATTAGTAACAAGTGAACACAGGCAGCACTATATGAAAGGTGTGCATGTGTGTCTAGAATAGAATAGGTACTGCCAGGAAATAAGAAAAACCTGACCTCTGTGTAAATAAAAGAAAACAAAACATTATATATAACACTATGTAGCAGCACATACATACACAGTAGCATTTGTTCACAAAATAGCTTTGAACTAAACCTATTTATGTAAGTGCTGATACATAATGTAATGTATTGTACATTATTGAGCGCTGAACCTGTTTTTGTTCCATGCCTATGTTTGACAACACCTAGAGAGGCACATGGTTGACCCCGGCATTATCAACTGTAAGCTAACACCAATTTTCATACAAGATTAACAATATTATTATATGCACTGTATATGTTCATTGAGTCTGGATGACTAATGCAGAGTACATTAGATATGCATTGGCTATCGCTCTAAACATGTGAAGTATGAATATACAACAACATTTTTTTGTTTCACACAATACCCATATAGCCCTTCATACTACACTGTACATTGTAATAATCAGGTGATGGAGATGGGAGCAATTGTCTTGTATAAATTTCAACATTTAGACCAGAGCAAGAATAAAAAAATAAAGCAAAAAATGAGAAGGGGAGAATTATAGAAAGAAAAAAGAAATAGAATAAAGGGGTAGATCAAGAACTACGTTTGCCGTACGTTTACTCGCGTAGCGTATTTTCGTGTGCGTACCTTCTATACACTCCCCTTGGCACACCCCTTGAATGTACATATTTTGTCAAGATACGCTTTTCAAACCCTACCTTAACTTTTGGCAACGTAACCGCAGTGATCCGCACACGTACGTATGGGCAACACGTATTTACGCAGCTAAACACACCCATACTGTACACATTAAATACAAGCTCCCGCCTACTTGACGTATTTTGGACTCACGTAAAATTGGCACGCCCACACGTAAGTGTTTACGTGACACATACGTGAATGGCCCATACGTTCACAATTACGCTACGCTACTGAGCGTATTTTCTATGGTGCGCATGCGCAGTACTTACCAAAAGGCGATTTTACGTCTCCGCTACGTGTAAATTCGCTCACAAGCGGTGTTCTGGATCTGGCCCAAAGTTTTTTTCCACAAATGCATTCCAAATATATTTGTAATTTCTGATAAAAATTCACCCTACTTATTTTATACACAGCTTATTCGTTTTTTTGAGATCCTTCATTAAAACACATGATTTTTATTCAATGCCTCTTTGTTATCCCTTGCAAAGTAATGAGACACAATTGAATTTATAATGCAATAATCTGATATTCTGAGCTGAAAGCCCCTTCCATCTGTTTAAATTACCCAAGGGGTCAGTTTCCCAAACGCTAACATTCACATTATTAATAGTTTTTCATAAGTAAAATATTTCTGACATCCAAGAAATATTAATAAAGTGCATTTGATTAACTATAAAACACTTTATTTTCTTTAGATTACATGGATATGCAGTTAAAACAATACATTTTGATTTACTATAACACACTGCCCTCCGTAGGGTTCACTGGACAGAAATTAAATCAACACATATCAGCTAAATGTTAAATAGTAGGTGGAAGATGATTGAAAAGCATCAGAGGCATCAACTTCATTCCGTCATCTCTAGCAAGTGTGTTAATTAAAGACACACACTAGACGCTTGGAGGACAGATGTAGTGTGACTTTAATGTGTGATTTTAAAGCATGTCATGAGTGGGTGGTGCGGAAAGGAACAAGCTGTACACAGTGCTAGCTCTCAGAGGAAGATATATTAATAGGAATCATATCAAAGGGTTTGAACTGTAAAATCCAGTTAACCAAATATCAAACATATTGCTCGTTTAGTCAGAATATCCAGACACGAAGGTGGATTTATTATAACCACAATAAAAATTGTATCGGTACCAGAATCAGTAATGCAACCACCCTTATTGTCCAACATTATGCTTCCTCTGAACTCCACACTTCTTAGTTAATTAACTGTGCTAAGTTTACTATGGTATTATATTATATTTATATACTTTTTTTTTGTATTTACATATATTTGTGGACCAAAAAAAAAACTAACTGAACCAAACCCATCCATTTCAGGTCTTCATTGCTCAAAATTGCCTTAAGACAATTTACCTACAACGAGAAAGAATCCCACATGGGAGTACATTTTGTACATAATAAAGTTGGTTTATCGTCCATATCTGCATAGTACTGTGTGCATTAATATAATCAAAGTTAAGTACAATTCGGCCTTTTCATTTCAATTTATCCAACTGCTTGTAAATAATCATTAAAATAATTTTTCATACTAATTAACTGCTACAATTGTAGTTCCAAGCCCCTCCCATAGGGACAAATGCTGCATCAGTTTAGCATGCCAGTATAAATGATGCTTTAATAAGAGTACAGTGTACACAACTTACAACTTAGCATTAAGACTCTCTATTAGTTTTTTTTAGAAGCTTTATATATTTAGTCAGGCTGTTAGATTTGTCACTGACCCCATATAATACACTACTTCACAGTTGTAATCAACCACAGAGCACAAGTGCCTACCATCTAATTTGTGTTAGTGGTGACGCAAGTCACATCAGCAGACGCTGATCTGCAACAAGGACCACCTACTTCACAATGTGAGCGGGGGCTGAGGAACTAGCCCTTTTAACAGGTCTCTTGGCAACAGTTACCTATTTCAATCAAGCTGTGCCCTTGTCTCCCTTGGGCTCTAGCATGGCTGGTCTTGAAATAGCTCTGCTCAAAACAGCAACCTGTTGAGCTCTGTGCAACCAAATCTATTTTGAACAGCCTGCAAAGATGCAAAAGCTGATGACAAATGGTACGAGGAAGGAGGGGTCTAATTATGTGAAAGAACCTTCACTGTAACATTAGAATATAGCTATAATAATACATTTTACAGGGGAGGTATCAGGGGTAAAAGAAAAGTTAAACCCCTTAATTCATTCCAAACTTTATTTTACACTCTTTAAGGTTACAGAAGATCAGACTTAAGTAAATGGAGCATTTTCCAAGTGCATAGATAGGAATATATCCACATTTTGCAACAATGATTATGGCGTTGGGATGGGTGCTAGTGGGAGGCATTGGTGTTTCTATAATGGGTGCAGGGTGTGCAGTGCACAGGGGCCCCTCAGAACAGGGGGCCCTGTGGCATGCATCCTGCACCCTGGGTTGGCAGAGGAAGGGGGGCTATTAGGCATCTATTTCTTTCCTCTAAGATCTTCCAGAGTGAAGAAATAGATGCCGAATGTGCCCTCTCCCCCGCGGTCCGAAAAGGGGCGGGCCTAACGGCGCTGTTAGCCCCGTCCATTTTGGCCCACGAATTGAGACAGACATTCCTATCTCTGGTAAGGGGGGGGG
>WWET01000718.1:327078-337524 GCA_011038615.1 Limnodynastes dumerilii
CGTGTATGTTGATACGCCCGAGCGAACGTTCGCATTCGCCCGTCGTGCAAATTTTCGTAGCTCTGGATCAGGCCCTATGAGAATATAATCAATGCATTGGGTTAGCAGCTCTCAATGTACTTTATAGCAGCAGGTAATTTGACTGAATAAGAAAATCCCTAAAAGTAAGACACATTGACTACCAGTGGGTAAGCCTACTAACTCTGCTTTATGTCATTACAGGATAGCTTATAGCAAGCTGAATCAACAAATCAGACTCAATGCAAGTGCAAAAGAAAACACATGCCTGGATTCCCACACTGTTCACCCTTCTGCTGCAGTCACAGATAAGCAAAAGGACAAAGACATGTGGTCTTCTCACTTCTCAGCATCCTGATGTCTTTTGCACCATCGTTTCCCAAGAATTCTCATTTCTATGAGTGTGTTTTTGTAACAGTGCACACCATAGTAACCAGATGGTTGCTCCTACCTAACACGATACTGCTAAATGGCTTTTAGTGTATCTCTCTTAGTGTATCTCTTGTTTTTCATTGTCACTTAAAATTATGTTACAAATCGTTTCCTTTTTGAAAGTTTTGAGATCTTTAAAAAGACCGAACAAAGAAAGTAGATTCCAACAACAGTTCTACACTTGTGTATTAACAGCTGTGAGACTAATATAAATACTGACCAAATGACAAGATCAGAAACCGTGAATCAAATGAGTCATTTCATTCTTGTTTTCTTTCCCAGTCTTTCTGATTCAGATTTCAATGCAGTGTAGGGGGTCATCTTAATATCTGCTACAGGACCATTCTATCTACTATGCACTCTAATGGGCTCCAATGATTGGGGTTCTCTTATTCTCTTTTTACTCATCTATATATGCCATGCATAGATATTGTAAGTGGTCCACAGAGTTTGTATTTAGATGTAAATATTAGCCCTTACTTTAAAAGCAAAAATATAGAAGTGGCAAGGTGCAAATCACATGGGGCCTGATCCAGACCTACGCTTGGGTGCGTTTTTACTACGGGCGTAAGCGTAAAAACGGCCATTTGTATTAACTGCGCATGTGCGGGGCAGATGTTACTTTCATGTTACGTTTCGAAATTCTGAGCGTATGGGCCTTATTCGTAACACCTTCGTAAATACGGTTGAGTGGGCGTGCCTGCCATACGAAATCCACAAATACGCATTGAGTTTTCGGACGCCCGCGGTTACAATAAGAAAAGTTAGGGTAGGGTTTGCTGGGTGTAAGAAGGCAAACTAAGTATGACCGAGGGGAGTGCATCGTAGGTACGCTGGCGTTTCATGAGCGTAGGTCTGGATCAGGCCCATGATTTTTTTTTGTCATTCAGAAAGCTTTTATTAGAATTTTATGTACATACATTTTAAAAAACAAATACAATAAATAATAAAATTAATACTGTACTGCCAATATTCCTAATAACTGACTGTCAACAGGATTGTATTAAATATCACATAAGGTTGCATTAGTGACAACACACAAATATGATTCTGAAGAGGTTAAAATAAAATAAAAAATAAAATAAAGATTTGGATAAAAAAGTACTTCTCAACCTTTTTTGGACAGTACCAAGCACCCATTACAGAATCAGGTCAAGTACCACTTATCATATTATGTAGATAGAAACCAACTACCTACATATATAGTTTTGGGGTTTTTTTAAAACATATTTTTGTAGTGATTTTGAGTTGCATTTTCTACATATGTTATTCAGCCCCCATGATGTTTTTTTTTAAGTATGCCCTATGCCATCTGGCTACAATACAGTACCCCTTGAGGAACCCCTGGGATAGAACAAGAATGTATCCCTGCTACAAGAAATAAACCACCAAAAGCTGACCTGCCCCACACTCATACTTATAGAAATAATACACAAACAACTTTTTGGCTTAATGAAAGGGGGCATAGATTTATTAACTGCATTAAAGCGTACTATGGTTGCAAAGAAACAGGTGGCACATCAGCAGGTGGGAGGAGTCAGCTAGAAACTGAGAACCAATGGAGGACAGGCAGCCCCTGTACTTGGCGCAATAGAAGATTATGGCCCAACTCAGAGCAACTAACTCTTTCACCCTGCACACCCCGGTAAACCAGGGAGGTACACTGGACCCCAGCCACCTGGCATATGGCCACCAGCTACATCTTGAGGGGTGTGTCTATCCTGTACCATACCTTAACACCCTGAAAACCAGCACCAAACAGATGCTGACCCCTCCTCCACACTGCTATTGCCAAACTATACCCTGTCTGAAAGAAAATAACAAGTTAATAAAAAAACATTGAAAAAGGGGAAGGGAGGGAGGAAAAAGCTGCAGAAAAGAGAGAGAGAGTACTTCCTGTAGACCTCCTATATACCCCTAGCCAGGGCCGCCATTAAGGGGGGGGCAGCCGGGCCTAGTATCCCGGGCCCGGACAGAGAGGGGGCCCGGGACAGCCCCTGGCCTCCTCTCTGTCCTGCCCAGGACACTAGAGTTTAGTTGCTGGGCCGGCAGTCATAGCTCCTCCCCCTCTCTCATTTATTTACTTTCTATTCTCTTCCCTCCCTCCCGTATCTTGACTCACTCATTCAGTTGCTGGGCCGGCAGTCAGTGTTCCTCCCCCTCTGTCCCATCTAGGAGAGTAAGCCGGCATTAACGATGCCTGCATGTGTGTGAGCACTGATTGTACACACATGCAGGATACCTGTATCAATGAAATGTGTTCAGGGAATAATAAGATGCAAGGGGAAGAAAACGGAATTGGTTATGAATGTGACAGAGAGCATAGAAATAACCAACAATGTTTTATTTTATGATCCAACATTAGAAAGAGTTTAGGGCAATATATTGAGATGTCTATCAAAGGGTGGTCTGTGGAAACCGAATTAAAAACATTGCACATAAGGCTAATATCATAACTAATCTTTACATAGTAGTTGAACAAAGAACCACAGAAAAGTGCGGGAAAATGCGAATGCTGACGCACGCGACTTTGCGTGTGCATCGATATGCGCGTTTTTGCTGGCTTTTATAATAATGAAAATTACGCATTAATAACCACACTGACACACTTACATTCATATAGGACTTGTTCATATTTAATGTCTGTATGCGTTCATATTTATTAAAACTGTGCTTTATCTTTGTAGATGGAATAATTGCCGAGCAGTGAATGAATGTAATAACCATGTAATGTTTATAGTCTGCATGTAGCGGCAGTAGAATATGAACATTACTAGGTTAGAATAAGAAATGTGTATGATTGTGTGATATGTTGATGACCCTCCGGGAGAAGAACAATGGAAGACCCCAGGACCAATGATGAGCTAGAAACCGAAGAAGGATTGAGATCTCTCCAATCAGCGGATGTTCGGCAAACCCTTTCATCGTTGGACATAAAAGGACACTTTTGGACATTGTATCTCTCTCTCTGAGAAGGCATATGGATTGAAGTCTTGCCAGGTAGCTGGTCGCGCTGTTGTATCGTGTGAAGCTGCATTTTGTTGTTAACCTTTTCCTTGCTGAGATAAAACACGCTTATGTGGGTTGGACCGCATCTTCAACTTTGTGGTAATTTTGGGTAACTATTGTGTATAATTGCGTACTGACACACATGGTACTTTTGGGGTACACTGACTCAACAACTTCAATTACCAACTTATTTGGTACCATATCCATGGCAAGTAGAGAATCTAGTCTTATATTTATATTCACCATCATTATTTGCAGGCAAATTACCAGCAAATTCCATAAACTCTCCACACAGACCCAACTCTTAAACTAACACAGTCAAAAATGTTATTATGATTATAATTTTAGTCCTGGTCATTGATACTGATAACTTTATTTATATGTGATGAACTTTTTTCACACAGAAATGTGATTTATAACTCCATATCCCTTAATGTCAATAGCTAATAAGGCAATTATCAAACATATCAAACAGGTTGTAGATAAGTATAATAAGAGTGGTAAAGGGGGACAGACAGGCACAAGAGGGGTGAAGAAAGGACATATATCCACAGATCTATGATCTGTACCATTTAATTCAGTGTACCTCCATTTTATTATTATTATTATTATCATTTATTTATAAGGTGCCACAAGGTGTCCGCAGCGCGTACAAAATACAACAAAATACAGTACAGACATACAGGGTAGGGATGGACAGCATAGTATATATTAAATACAATATAACTATAAAGATATCACAGAAAAACAATAAAGTGAAGCAAGCACAGAACGCAAGGCAAAATGCGAGGTGTCAACCTTGGAGGTTGAGAGGGAGCCACCAGGTGGGGATTGGGTAAAAGGGTAGCAGAGGGGGACAAGAGGTTCAAAAGTGAAGAGGGAGTGGTGGAGGAATGAACAACACTAGGATGGAGGGCCCTGCTTGTGCAAGCTAACACACTATGTCGGAGGGAAGAACTTGCAGAAGAAATAAGGAGAGGGAAGGAAGTGGACTGCTGGTGTAAGCAGAGGAGAGTGGGAAGTAGTAGAAGGGATAGATGAAGGATGCAGTGTGGATGTTAAGTGGAGGAGGGGTAGGCTAGCCTGAACAGGTGCATTTTGAGTGAACGCTTGTAGACATGCAATGTTTGGGAGAGTCTGACTAAAGAAGGAAGGTCATTCCAGTGCAGAGGTGCAGCATGGGAGAAGTTCTGGATACGGGCGTGAGATGTGGTGATCAGTAAAGAGGTCAGACAGTGCTGGTTAGCAGAACGGAGATGGCATGAAGGGGTGTGCATGTTGATGAGGGAAGAGAGGTAGGGAGCAGTGGATAAGGAGATGGCCTTAAAGGTCAGGGTAAGGAGGTCTGAAGCGGACAGGAAGGCAGTGGAGGGTTTGACATAAAGGAGAGGCCGAGGTAGAGCGGCATGAGAGGAATATGAGCCTGAAAGCAGCATTGAAGGGGGGCAAGACGGGTGAGCGGGAGACCTATGAGGAGGAGGTTATAGTAGTCGAGGCATGATATGACTAAAGAGTGGATAAGGGTTTTAGTAGCTTCATTGGTGAGGAAGGGACGGATGCGTGCAATGTTGCGTAGGTGGAAAAGACAAGAATGAGGGAGGGCACGGAGGTGGGGTATAAAGGAAAGTGAGGAGTCAAGGATGACACCTAGGCAGCGAACTTGAGGGGATGAGGAAACAGAGGTATCACCAATGGTTATGGTGATGGAGGGGGGAGAGGAAATCCTAGGGAGAGGAAAAACAATCATTTCCATTTTGTCCATATTCAGCTTGAGGAAGTGTTTGGCCATCCATGTGCATAGGGACACAAGGCACTCAAAAATCTTAGACAGAAGAGAGGGGTTGAGGTCAGGCGAGGAGGTAAATTTGAGTGTCAAAAGCAGCTGACAGATCAAGAAGGATGAGGATGGAGTATTGGTCACTTTGGTAAGGGCAGTCTCAGTGGAATGGAGGGGCCGGAAACCAGATTGGAGGTGGTCCAGGATAGAGTTGTCAGTAAGGTAGCTTATGAGACGTTGGTAGACTAAGCGCTCAAGGAGTTTGGGGGCGAAGGGGAGAAGGGATATAGGTCGGTGGCTTTGGGGGGATGTAGGGTCCAGATTAGTTTTTTTGAGAATGGGAGACAAGGTAATGCTTAAAAGAGGAAGGGAAGATAACAGATGAGAGGGAAAGGTTGAAAAGTTGGGCTAGATAGGAGCAGGCAGTTGAAGATAGGTGATTGTGAAGGTGTGAGGGAATAGGGTCCACAGGGCAGATGAGGGTGGTGAGGATATTATAAGGGAGTGAATTTCATCACTTGTCGTAGGATGGAAAGAAGAAAACTCATGATGATTGCATAGAAGGGGTGGTGGAGAACTTAGGAAAGATGGGGGAAGCAGAGTGGAGGAGATGTCATTTCTGATAATTTTGGATGAGAAGTAGGAGGCAAAGTTGGAAGCAGAGATAGAGGGTGGGATGGAAAGCATGGGAGGAGAGAGGAGAGTGTTGAAGGTGGTGAAGAGGCGATGGGGGTTGGATGCTTGGGAGATGATGAGAGATTTGAAGAAAATTTGTTTGGCTTGGGAGAGAGCAGAGCAGTAAGGGGAAAGGATGACTTTAAAGTGGAGGAAGTCAGCAAGGGAGCGAGATTTGTGCCAGAGGCGCTTATTGGCTGTGGTCTCTAACAAAAGCCGATTATCATAGTCATTAATAGACCGACTTGTACCATCCATTCTAGCATTCCTCCATTCTGCTGGCTATAACGTATTTGTTCCCAAGACCTACAGGAGTTTTGAGACATTTTAGGCTTTCAAAAGTGGTGTGATTCAGTTTTGGGTTCTAGCAAGTGGATTACATACTATTGATTAGCCCAGTGTTTCCGTGTACGTGGAATATACATACCATTAGTGCAATTATTTATATTTGAGTTTATTGTATTGTTGAAGTATGTTTTTATTCTTTTATTGCTGGTACTAGATTAACTGTTAATAAATGTGGGTTTTTTTATAATTTGTTTTGTTAATTGAGAAGGCAACACTTACATAGTAAGTTTTTTATTCTTTTTTTTTTTTGTTACTTTGTATTTAAAATGGTATTGGTACAGCGCTAATTCTTCTCCTATGGAACAACATTTTTCCAAGCGATCACATGATGTGATGTGTGAATAGTGGAAGTTCTATACTAATTCTTACTTCTTCTATGTAAGTGGGAGACAACCTATTGTTTAAATGTATTCAGTTCCTCACAGTGACTGATGTCATTGGAATGTCAAGAATGCAGACCTCACCTTATTCAAGAGTTTTCCCCCACAATTATTTGAAATATGACCAATTCTGTTTAATACAGCATATAGGAGTCCTCACCCCCGTTTGTATGCTCTTAATGCCATTTGTTGATTCAAGTTTACTCAGTGAATAGAGTATTGGTTTGTATGTCACTTTTTATTGACATCTATCAGATTTTTTCAGCTTGATTCTTTATATTTATGTATATGTATTTGCCAACAACTCTGTTGCTCTCTCTTATGTAACTTACCTGATACTATACCACTTAAATTATATTATATATATTTCAATTATAGCTGATGTTTTCTTATACCTATTTTATATTTCGTGTTTCTAGGCCTGATTGTGGATCGGGCGTCCGTAGCAGCGCCGTAGAGACGCTGGAGGGGACGTCCCCCAGCGCCCCTACATTCAGGTTAGTGTAGGTGGGCGGGGGGAGCTAGAGGGTTGGAGGGCAGGCTAGGCGGCCATATGCTCCTGTACGAGCGTATGGCCCCTTCCTTACGCCGACTGAAGTTAGGGTAGCCTTCAGCCGGCGTAAGGAAACAACATTGAGGTTAGTGTAGGTGGGTGGTGGGATCTAGTTTAATGAGGGTGGGAGGGCGTTCTAGGCGTCCATATGCTCCTGTGCGAGCGTATGGCACCTTCCTTACACCGGCTGAAGTTAGGGTAGCACAGGGGGAGTGTCGGGGAAAGTGAACGACGGTACGCTGTGCTTTAGTAAGCACAGCACATCGGCGTAGGTCTGGATCAGGCCCTCTGTTACTAATATTTTAATTGTTACCTTAATAAAAATTATTAATTTTTTTTAACTGCCTTCTAAGGTTTTTGGAGCTATTACCATTGTTATTTACCTAATCATCGGTGTGCACCATATAATGGCTATTCTGGGAATTTAATTAGCTAGTTCCCTTTTCTTTTTGGTTATCACAGTACACACTGGTAAGGTATCTGGTGAAATGTTCTATTCATTGTGTGATTGGAAAGATTATCTTTCGAAAAAGCCCCAGTGTGTTCCCAGCCAAAGTCCCCGTGCAAGTAACATCTGTGCATGCTCGGAACATCTGTGCATGCTCGGAACTCTGTTCCATAGTACACATTGAGGTCCGTACGTTGGGACGGCACATTCCGAATGACTAAATCCCGCAACAAAGGCATAGCTCCCGACCTCTGTCTGTATGTTTCATGTCTGGATATAGCCAATAGGGTTAGATCCTGGTATCTAATACCTGAGCAGAGGAGAATGAGGTATCTGTAATCATAAAGCAGTGATAATCACAAATTAGTGCATTTGCAAAGGTCACTATGCTGCCATGGATGGACTTCAAAGTAGGTAGTATGGCAGTCTGTATCGGTATGCATCAAGAGGGCACTTCTGTGCTGTACACTGTAATATGGAGGTGCACCACTCGCGTACCTCAGTCCCTCTCTGGGAAGGTGTTGGATGTGTCATTCCTGTTAAGCCTGGATAGGTCACAATGTGTTCTGGTTATGTAGCATGGTTGTGTGTTATTGCAGGGTCGCCGACTCTCACGGAAATTCTGGCATTTCTTCCGGTATCCCAGGAGAGCAGTTAAACCCCTGCCTCTTATTACAGTAATTCCTAGTGTTAGCAGGGATGGGTGGGACTTGATGACCTGATTTGCTGTAGTGATTGACAGGGGGCAGAGCTTAATGACACAATTTGCATAAACCACATCATTAAGTCCTGTCCCAGTAACGCCTTCCAGAAAGAGGGAAAACAAACAGATATCACTGTCTGGCCTATAAGTAAAACAGCATAGAAATATATTTTATTTAAGTCATAAATCACATTTAACAGTTTTGCTTTGTATCTAAATCTTAATATTTCTGTAAAACTGCAGGGCAAATTGTAATCTGCCTTTGATGTGTATATAATATGTTAGTTCTTCCGTATTACAAAATACCATACCTGATGTTATTATTAACATACAGATACATGTATCCTACTTACAAATATCTTTACCATTGCATGGCTTCACTATGACTGACCAAATAAGCCATATGATACTGATTTACTGCTGGAAGAACAAATGACTCAGAAATGTACTTAGGCAATAGTTTACTGTAGTGAAAGATTATTAGATTATGTGCTGTCTTTGGGGCACAGATTGAGAAATCGCTTGCCGTGGCTATAAAACAAAGGCTTTGTTTTCATTATGAAACATTGTAAGAATTGTAAAAGTATTGATTTCTAGAAACACAGTATATACAAATAAAAAACAAAAGAAAAAGCAGCCCATATCTACACAGTATATAGTATAGTATGGTTTAAAAAACTAGGTAGCTATTTTCCATGTAAAGCTGGGTACACACTGGGAGTAACGATCTGACATTGTTACAGAGATTACTCCAGATTCTGCAGCTGATCTTTGTACTGTCCAGACTGAAACGATTCTCTGCTCCATTCAATACTTGACTTGACTTGCAGAAAGAAGCCGACATCGGGCATCGTAACTGTTTTAAATTAATGTGTACTTTACAAAGATCAGGCATGATAGTTGCAGAACACACACTTACACAATATCGTTCCAAACACTCGTTTATCGGGTGACTGGAACGATAATCACGTGAAAATGCCCCAGCGCTTACCCAGCTTAAGAGAGGTGAGTGTATGGAATTCAAATGGGATAAAATATAGATGTATTTTGCTAATAATCAGTTCACCCAGAAGTGGACTAAGAAGATCTTGGACTATAACAATGCTATCTGCCTCCAACACATGCATACATGTACTTGACTACATTTCAAGTACTTTATCCGTAATTATACATACTCACCTTGCATTATGTATAAATCTTTTTTTTATATATGTTTTAGCACTAATTAGTATCTTCAGCAATATAGAAAACAATTATTAATATTTATGAGTGAACACTAACTTGTTTCTTTAGAATGTTTATTAATTATGTAAATAACTAGCTTAATTAACTAAAAGTATAGCCATGTGTCAAAACTGTATTTGTGTAAAACAAATGTTTGTTCACTTCAAGAAATTATGTGAATGAAGGAAACTGTGTTCATTTCATACTGACAATTACATTAGGCCGGATCCTGACCTATGGGCGCCTTATGGCTGCCGAGGTCAGTGCAGCTGGCATCGTAGCGGGGAGTGCATGCCCCGTGCACTCCCAGCTGTCGGTAGAAAATCTGGACACTTACGTGTCCAGATTCCTACCTTAACTTAGCATAGACCTTAGCATGTCTATCTCCACCTTCTACGACATGCGTAATGGGGGGAAGCCCCCTTTTCATAAGAGCAGGCATACATAACGTTAGTTAGGTACACCGACACTTACGGCATCATAAGAAGATTGTGCGCATGCGCACAACCTTCTAGACAGGGGAATTGCGTACATGATGTACGGAATTCCCGTTGGCCGTAGCCCAGGATCTGGGCCATTGGGCCTGATCCAGAGCTACGGCCGCCGTCGCTAGTACGGCTGCCGTAGCCGTAATGCGCATGCGCCGGGCAGATGTTGCCCGGCGTCACTATGGAAACGCCCGATCGTAGATCGATCGCCAGCGTCCCTACGCTCACGTTACGGCTGGTGGGCGGGGGGAGGTAAGTAAATGAGGCTGGGGGGGCGTGCTAAGCGGCCATACGCTCCTGTGCGAGCGTATGGCCCCTTCCTTACGCCGTCTGAAGTTAGGGGGAGTGCCAGGGGGAGTCAGCGATTAGCCCGCTCAGCGCTACATCGCAC
>WWET01000718.1:349382-360936 GCA_011038615.1 Limnodynastes dumerilii
CCCAAGCACGAAGCTGCGTTACCTGTGTGTGTCATCAGCGGAGTCTGCAAAACACTGCTGCCTGCTCGGTGCACTGAAACAGGGAAGAACATAGCTTTCTATCAGCAGCTAAACAGTGAAGTAAGTTGACGGTTAAATCCTTAACTTCACTGATTTTTTGCTTTCCAAACTCCACTGATCACACTGTTACTGCACTGTTCAACCCCCGGCGCACCATCACCGCACATACCCAGAACCAGGAGTCTAAGTCTGAGGAAGTCCCGCCCCAGACGTCAAGACGTGCCTGAGCGCGACGCGCTCCATTGTGTAAAGAATTCTTCATGCCTGGCCGGAGAAGAGCATTGAGGACTGTTAGCGAGCAGAGAGGATGACGTTAAAGGTAAGGAGCTTACTATTATGTGGTGGGGGCAGGATGATTATTATGGGGTGGGGGCAGTGATTATTATGTGCTGGGGGCAGGATGATTATTATGTGCTGGGGCAGGATGATTATTATGTGATGTGGGCAGTGATTATTATGTGCTGGGGCAGGATGATTATTATGTGGTGGGGGCAGGATGATTATTATGGGGTGGGGGCAGCATGATTATTATGGGGTGGAGACAAGGTGATTATTATGGTGGCTGGGGGTAGGATGATTATTATGTGCTGGGGGCAGGATGATGTTTATGTGATGGGGGCAGTGATTATTATGGGGTGGGGGCAGTGATTATTATAGGGTGGGGGCAGTGATTAGTATGTGGTGGGGGCAGTGATTATTATGGGGTGCATGTACCAGCATATGTGGCCCTATATTTAATTTATTGAGGGGCATATTTGGCTGTGATTTTTTATTTAGTGAGTGGCATATGTGACATGTTATTTATTTTATTAAGGGGCATATGTGGTGCACTATTTATTTTATTAAGGGGCATATGTGACATGTTATTTATTTTATTGCGGGGCATATGTGGTGCACTATTTATTTTATTAAGGGGCATATGTGACATGTTATTTATTTTATTGAGGGGCATATGTGATATGTTATTTATTTTATTGAGGGGCATATGTGGTGCACTATTTATTTTATTGAGGGGCATATGTGACGTTATTTATTTTATTGAGGGGCATATGTGACATTAGTTTGTCTTAGTTAAGGGCCACTTGTGTAATGTATTTTTTTTGGGGGGGGGCACGTGGATCGGTGGGTATTTTTTTAGGGAGCGGGCAGTGTATGGTTTTTTTTTAACTAAATGGCCATGTGTAGAGATTTTGAACTGGGCATGCTGTCGATAGTAGTTCTACAAGCGCTAGCATGCCTTGTCATTCATGGGCATGCTTGCGCCTGTAGTTCTACTACAGTATGCCCTGTCGGCCAGGAGTTGATTGATTTTTTTTTTTTATACATAGGCTGCGTTTTATATGAAGAAATTGAATGCTGGGAAACCAAATATAAATCATATATACAAAATAACTACTGTCTTGCTTCTTACTTTTTCAGCTGTCTTAATGTTAATTCTGCTTGTATACATTTGGATAAAGTAGACTACACAATATGCAATAATCGGGGCAATCAGTGAACAATCACCAATTGGTCCACTATATGCAGTGTATGCCTTCAACCAATTTATTGAAACACCACCATAAATTTTTGTGATCTGAATATCATATCACCAAGTCTGTGCTGATCCTAGTACAGTGGACACAAGGTGGCAGGGAAAGCCAAATCATATTGTATGTTGCCAGACTTTCTGGTCTTGTATTACAATTATCTTTGACATCAAGAGCCAGGCTAAAAAAATGAAGTATCTATGCAGTCAGGGAAATTAGAGTAAGAGGAATGGCTACAGAACACAGGTCACCCTAGCAACATTTACATGTATATGATTTGTTTATAGCTAAAGCAAGAATAGGCCAGATGCATGAAACTGTAATGTGAGAAATTTTTAGCCCCTTACAAAGCAACAAGCCTGTTTTTGTAACTTACGCAATCCAGGGTTCCAATATTTGATACTTCCAACTGTTCCAGTAGTGGGTTAAGTTGCGGTCACAAATGTGAGGGCTTTAGTATTACAAAATAAAGTAAGGGCAGAGATTTGCCTGACCGCAAGGTCCTCTCTTTAGATACATCACCAATTTAAGTGGGGAGGGATGTAAAGTTTTAAGGTAGTGTAAAGGGGCCGAAACTATGTGTGTCTCCCCATATGCTTGTGCAGATGCAAGAACACAGCGGAAAATCACAATAGTTGTGCATTCTTATCTCTAGAGGCTCAACAATAGTAATAGGCAGTGGCAGAAGTGGTGTGAGGTGAAACGCGTGCATGAACCTTGAAGAATGCACACCTCATGTAATTGAATAAACCCTAAACAAATTCACTTTTCAAAAAATACATCACAACAAACGCAACACACTTATAAAAAAAACAAAAGCATGTATAATATATTTGTGTTTGTTTATTTATGTTCTATAAGACAATCAGTTACGTTAAGATGTTAATTTAAGGAACACCCACTAATAGAATGTCCATAAAATTTGTTAATTTCCATCTATTATGATAGCTGCAGAGGATTTTAATCGATCATTAGTTTAGGACTGGGAGCATACCTAACCCTCAAAAAAAAAAAGTCCGCCAATTTATTTTTGTCATAACAAATACATTTCAGAAAATGCCTAATATTTTAGATTCAATCTTTTGTTTTTTAAAGCAATATAGTTGACTTTGCTTCAAATTTTGGTTCAGTACCAGGGTCAAAGTACTATTTGAAGACTAATGGCAGATTTAAACATTGCACAGCTTGGTGTGAATATCTACCTACACAGAAAAAATATTTATAAAAAAAATATATAAAAAAAGCAAAAAAGTAGAAGTAGGAATTTAAATTCCTACTTCTACATTTTTGGTTTTTGTATGTTTGTTTTTTTTGGTATTATTTTATTTATGTTTTTTTGGTTATTTTTTCATTTTTGTTTTTTTTAGGGGTTTTTTGTCTTTTTTTTTTTAGGTTTTTTTTGTTTTTTGTTTTTTACAAGGACAGGTTACAATTATTTGCATTTAACTGATTTTGGTCCTCTTTCTTTGTATTTATTTTTATTTTGTATTGTTTTTAGTCTTTTTTTATTTTGTATTGTTTTTGGTCTTTTTTTATTTTGTATTTTTTTTGGTCTTTTTTTATTTTGTATTTTTTTGGTCTTTTTTATTTTGTATTGTTTTTAGTTTTTTTTATTTAGTATTGTTTTTGGTCTTTTTAAATTTTGTATTGTTTTTAGTTTTTTTTATATTGTATTATTTTTGGTCTTTTTTATTTTTTATTGTTTTTGGTCTTTTTAATTTTGTACTGTTTTAATGTTTTTTTTATAGTTTTTTTTTTTAGGTTTTTTTTGATGGGTTGATTTTTAATAACTCTCGGAGTATGTGTTAAGGTGCATACACACTACACAATTATCTGTCAGATTATCTGAAAGATCTGGCAGTTGGAATGAAAATCTGGTAATGGATGAGAGCAAACGGTATTGTCAGTTGCTCTCATCCATTACCACATTTTAATTCCAACAGCCAGATCTTTCAGATAATCTACCAGATAATTGTATAGTGTGTATGCACCTTTACTTACCTGCATTGGTTTTATTACCTCAAAGATCATACTTACATCAACAAAATTTTAACAATTTTGTGACTGATTGTATGGTGTATGAGCAAGCATTTTGCAGTTTAAAAGAACCAAGGCCACAATAGGGCAGCAGTGACATAAACGGCAGGCAGGTGCTCACCAGACAGCATAGAATAGAGTTAATTTGTTAGTTGTTCCATTGTTTTGATGTTGTTCTTAAGATAAGGGGACCAATAGGTTAGGAGTAAAAGAGAGGGTACTAGAAAGTATTTAGAATACCCCTCCATTTCAGAATTTTTTTTTCAGAATGGGTGAGTATGCTAATTAGCATACTGACCCATTCCTTTTCGGAAACACTGCCGCCGCCGCTACCGCAGGACCCAGACCATGGGAAAGGTGAATATCCTCTCCAGGGTTAGGGTCAGGCTGCGGGGAAGGGAGGGCTATGGTCAGGCTGTGGGGAAGGGGAGGGTTAGGGTTAAAATTAGGGGAAGGGCTGGGGTAGTTTTCAGGCTTACCTTTCGGAGCACTGCATTC
This sequence comes from Limnodynastes dumerilii, assembly GCA_011038615.1. NCBI lineage: Eukaryota > Metazoa > Chordata > Amphibia > Anura > Limnodynastidae > Limnodynastes > Limnodynastes dumerilii. The sequence goes on from WWET01000718.1 coordinate 353,507, forward strand.
GGTGCTCCGTGGATCGATTGCTATGCCTCATCGAGGCATAAGCAATCGTAATCCCAGCCAGTTTGAAACTGGCTGGGAGAAAATGGCCCTTTTGAAATAGGGCCGTTCTTTCCGGGAACGACACCCTAATTACAGCGAGTATCCTACTGACATATATACAAGGCAGAGAACATACTACTGATCACCATAAAATAAGGACCACTTCATCCTAGATACCGCCATGCAATGCAGACTATATCCTAGCTATTGCCATACCATACACCCTGCACCTTAGCTATCACCGTACAATACACATTGCATCCTAGATATCGCCATACAACACACATTGCATTTTAGTGACTGCCATACATCAATAGTTTTATTTTGTTGTTAGAAGTGTGGTCTACATATAAATGTTGTTTATTAAGTAAAGCGGCATTGGACTATTTATATTCATATTTGATGTTATAAATTTACACATAGAACATTTTTTCTGAAAACGTAACATATTTAGCAAAATATTAACTTTATTCATGAACAAGATAAACCTAATAATATAAAAGTAATAATCTCAATGTACTCATGATATATAGAATAGAAAAAAATATATATATATTTTACCGATGCTTTTTTTTTTGTCATAGAACGCACCGGAACGGAGCTCAGGCACCTTTTTTCGATGGATTTTCCAAGTTTTAAATGTTATAAAAGTTTTGGTGGAAAATCATTAAAATGGTGTATGCAGCCTTATACATGTAAAGGAGGGCCCCGCTTCTTAATGTGGAAAAGGGAGTGGTCCGTTTTTTACAAAATATGGGGAGTTTATATAGAACATCTCCCTGAACAAAATCGAAACCACATTTTAAAGATATTTGATTCCACAGAATTGTTCATATATAGAAATTGGTCTGTTTAGAGTTAAAACAGAAGTTCTGGATCAAGTTTTATTAGTATCAGGGTTTGATTTGATGATGATGCCATTATTGGGATCTGCGGGCTATGTATATGGGGGAACGGGTGCATTTGGTGAGAACTGTTGTTATTCCTTTTTTCTTTTGTTTGTTATACATGTTGTCTTTTTGTTGTTAAGTTTTAATTCAAGTATTAATGTGGTACACTTACATATACTGAACGACATATTTTGGTTAATATATCCAAAGATTGTATCAGGCCAGTCGGGTCTCTTCCGTGACTTGTTATATTTATACAAAATATTGTATTCGTGCCTGATGTGCTTCAGGTACTCATACTTATTGCCCCTTCCTTCTGTTTGTTCAACCAGCCTTTGTTCCCCCTGCTTCTGTGTCCATTCAGCCTTATTTCCCCAACTTCTGTGTCCAGCTAACACTATTGCCCCTCTTTTTGTTCATTCAGCATTATTCCCCCCTCTTTACATGTGTCCACCCAACCTTTGGGCCCCCTCCATGTTCAAATCTCCATTCCCCCAACCACTTTCTTTAAGACATGTATAATAATATTACCTTTGCTGCCTCTCCTCCAGCTCTTTCCTCCAAGGTGCATGCTCTGCAGAATAATGACGCTCATGTGCACAGCCTGCTCTGTAGAGGGTTGCAGGAGAGCTATGTGGAAAAAGGGGTAGAGTTTGCAGGCACTGGGGCCCACTGGGGATTTCCCTGGCTCCCCAGCGGGCCAGTCCGACTCATATATATATATATATATATACACACATATTATATATGTACATTATACCCCTGAAGACCCTTCTAGTGCTGGTCATAGGGTGGCCATTATGACCTCACATGTTCTAATCACATGATGTTACTTAGGCTTGGAACATTCACCTCTTGTTGCCATTTGGTATTAGGAGAGAGGAGAGTAAAGAAGAAAACTGAGAGAAAGAGAGAAATTGTTAAATTTTCTAAACCAAAATATGGGAAACAATTTTAACCCAGATTTTGAAGGACACATGGAGCAGCAGGTCACATGGTATGACTATATAATGTCATTGGATCTTGAAGAGGGAAGCTCTGACACTGAATATACACCTCAGCACAGTGTTGAAGTACCTCACTTAGAGACAGAGGGAAGTGAAAGCTTTAAAGAGAAGGTAGAAAATAAAGAAAACATAAAACCAGAAGAAATAGAACCACCAAGAAAACGGCGACGCAAAAAAATTGACAGCAACAACAAAGGAACAATAATAAGAAAGAAACAACCCATAAGAATATAAATAAATGTGAAGCGCCTTTTATTAAAACAATTTATAAATTTACCAATACAATTTATAATTTGATTTTTCTTTTCATTCTATGATTGTTTTATCAGTGGTGTAACTATAGTTGATGGACCCCAAAGCAAACTCAAAAAAGATGCCTCCCATAATTTTACTGGTTTTTAAAGCTATTTAAATTTATATGAGTGTATTTTTATACATATATAATATATGTTTAATAGTGTTTAAAGAAAGTTACAAATGATATCTTACCAGGCATTGTTATGATGTGGCAGGCGGCACCAACCAACTGCAATCGTCTGTTGGTGGCGCATGCCAGATTTTATAGAAAATGAAAAAATGACACATTAGGAATAGGTGAAAGTGGAAAATGACAGTGATTTTTCCACTTTCAGTTTGAAGGCCTACATTTTGTGTCAGTTTTTTGGGAAGGCAGAACTCAGTGTACAGGGAGACTTCACACTAGCTGTTTTATTTGGAGCAGCATAATGTTTCAGGACAGTGCTGTTAAGGTGAGATTTCTGAGAAAAGGACAGGTGTTTTTTACAGTATGGGAAAATATGCCCCATTATAGAGACAGGAAATTTTAATATATTACACATATCAAATGACAGCCCTGGGTATACTCAGGCTTCACACGAGAGGAGCAAGATGGCCGACTTCTCTCACACAGATTAATTAATATTTTATAAGAATTTTATGAATTTTATATTATTTTATATTTTGATGCAGAATGAGAATTCCATTCCGGTTACTTGTATTGGATAAGGTCATATTTGGATCATCAGAGCCAATATATATGCATTCATCAAGATGGACGGTGCAATTTCAATATAGTAATATGGTATTTATCCAGTAATGATGACTGGTGCGGTATTATGCGGTTCTGCAATTGTATATGATGTATTGAGGTAGTATTTGTGGTACCAAAAGATCTGTATTATATCAGATAAGTAGATAAATAAAGAGTTCTCCAGCGTCCCATGAATGCAGAAGTGCTGGTGACTGGGTACCTTTAAATTAGGGCGAGCAACGAGCTCCAGCACCCATGTAAAGTTGAAAGGTTGTGATTTTGCAGCTGGAGTTTAGCAACCAATGTCTTGGTCTGACTCTGAGTGAAAGAAAGCATATATATCCTACCAGGGGCGGAACGGGAAAATAAAGTGGCCCTGGAAAAATTCTGGAAGAGGCCTCATGTGGACGGGACCAAATTAACTCTAGGAGGGGCAAACCAGAAAGTAGGCAAGGTTAGCACAGTTATATTAGCCCCTGCCCTAAACTATAAATTGTTAAACATCCAATGGGCAGCACCCCCTGAGTATTTTGAGGTAAACTGTTAACTAGGTCCTATATTGGAGGTACTGAGATTGTGGGATACCTGTAAGTCTATACAGTATATGTGAGACCACCTTTACGGGAGCATTGTATGAGATTATCCTTCTACTGTTTGTCTTTTCTTCTACAATTTGAGTGTTTCTATATAGTACAGGACCGGCAATGTTTTATGAGTGGATATGTTTTATGGTATTATAATTTAATAAAAAGATTTTATCCTATTGTAATAACTGGAGCAACTTTAATTTATTTAATTGTGCATTGCATTTTATTTTTTGTGTGTAATATAGAGGGCGCACACACACATACCACTCCAGATAAATACATAGTTCATACACACACACACACACACACACACACACTGCACTCCAGATAGATATTACACACATGCACTGCACTCCCTTCACATATACACACACTCTTGTACCTGAACCCAGTGGCTAGTCAGTAGTCAGCAGCCCCGCAGACACAGGAAAGGAGGGATAGTCTTACAGTTGCCAGAAGGAGATTCCACACGTTGCCACGAAGAATAAGCAGCTGATCACGAGGCTGCCTCCACCTCACTCAGCAACAGACAGCCTTGCCTTCGGCTGCGTGTTGCTAAGTAACAACAGCTTGGACCACCTCCTTCCTGTCTCCTGATCATTGAGCAGCTGCTGTGCCTCACTCATTGGCCAAATTCTGATCCTGTATTGCAGAGGCCTCTCGGGGGAAGTGTGTTACTGAGAGACCCCCCCGTACAGGACCTGCCCTGGGCCAATGAATGGAACGCTGCTGCTAATATGCTGTCACAAAACCCAGTCTACCTGGAAACTCCCCGGTAAGGCCTATTACCAATCCGCCCCTGGTAGAGCAGCTGGTTTTTATCAAGTCTGGATCCAGCCATATTCATCAGCTTTTTTTTTCTACTTGCCAGTTTTGTTTTGTTTTTTGCAGTAGAACTAATCAAAAGGATATTCTGCTTTATTATTAGGAGGCTTATTAGAAAATTTTGTAATGATGAAGTTGTTGATGATAATAATGGACTGGATCCAGACCACAATCAGAGTCCCGAGTACAGCATCATCTAGAAACTAATACTGGAACCACACCTTAGCATTGTCCCTTATTCCCCTTACACATATTTCTGTTGAGTGACCCCTAACTTAAAATTTCTGATGAGGATGGATATGAAGTCTGCATAGGGTGGCATAAGGCATGCTAATACTGTACAATTATAATACTTCCCACTCTCCCACTAGTACTCTTACCCACCCCACTGTCAGAAAACTGTCGGTATGCAAATAAATATGGAAGTCTAGATCTTGAAAAGCAAGACCTTTACTGAGCAGAAACGCGTAGAAACAGAGCTGGCAAACCCCGGGAAAGTGTGAACGATCGATCAACTGGAGAAGTCCGTGGTAACAGTGGAGCTGCTGTTGGGACGCAGATTATGGCTTCTACAGACTCCCGCTGGTGCAGTAACTTGTTCATGCTTTACCAGAACCAATTCAATGTTGATTCCAATCCTTTTGGTACATGAGATACTTATTGGTTTTATGTGATTTTATAAAATAAAAATATATTGCACCATGAAGCGCCCTCTGTTTTTGCTTTAAATAAATATAAAAAAAAAATATACACATATACACACACTTATGAATTTAGTTTAGTCAAAGGCAAGAAACTATAATAATGTGTAGATTAAAGATATTGTAAAATCTGGAAAAAAAATTTTTTATTAATAATAATTTGTGAACAAATTAACGAATTATTCAATACAGTTTAAATCAACACGGATCAAAGTCTTCAACTTTTTAATAAACACAACTAGCTGTGCGTGAAACAGGTAAGGGTTAAAAGATTGGTGCTAACGTTTAATACAGTCATTGCGAATATCTCCAGCCCTGGCAAAGAGTCAGGAATTTAGACAGACGTTCTCATCTTCCTAATTTGGCCATATCTTCCAAGAGATACCTTTCAGGGGCCGAAAGATCAGTTCTGAAGCAATATGTTTAAGCGGTGGTGAACTCTGCAGGATACAAGTAGAAATTGCACCACTGTACTAACATTTCAGACAAATATTTATCCTAATAGACTGACTAATCCCGCCAAAGACTGCACCATAAAACTGATTAATCCCATCCACTATGCTTTATATATGGTTGCAGAGACTTAAAACACTATATTGTAGACACAGGAAACCTTTGCCAATTGTGTTGTGAAGCTGCAACTCTCAGCATGCTCCAACAGTATAGGCATAGATGTTGAAATGCAAGGCATGATGGGACTTGTAGTTTCACAATACCTGAAATGCTGCAGGCTGGTTATAAATTTTGGTAAACAGACAAGCCTTTACACACAGGTTCCTCTCTTCATTGCATCATGTCTATCACTAGTGTGACCATAATCTTTAATTAATCAATTTTGCAGTCTCTCTTGCAACGTTGCATTATTTCATCATTTGCTAAGTAATGCAGCAGTCAGTCTGCAAAGTCTTTTTACAAAGAATGAGGCCACGACTGATGAGAAAGCAGAAAGCTGGGTTTCAGTTTGCCACCAAAACCTGTGGTCACATCAGTTGTAGGTAGGTGGCAGCCTGAATCACAGGTCAGCTCGCTCCCAACTCTCTAGTTATGCAATTAAATAGTAAAGCAGAGTCAATGAACACAAATCCAATGCATACTATTTTATCATAGGATTCCACACGTGTGAACACTGCAATAAAAATAACTGAGGAATAGCACAGGTGACTGTCTAAACCCAAGCAGTATTGGAACATCTGAAAAGCAAGAAATGAAAAACAAAGGACACAGAAAGGAAAAGTAGGAAATTTAGAGAGGGAAGGGGTGGAAAGGCAGGTCTGAGGGCCCAGAAAGCAGCAAACTTTGGACAGGTCCACCAGATGTGGAGCGAAGAGCCAGTATCTCCATGGCCTTCAACAGAATAAAGATATAATTTATGCACCCGCAACCAAGGAGACTTTATAATCATACAAGCCCACACGCTGTTTTTCATATCTTTCATATCTGATGACAGATGGATCCTAGCAGTCAGAGGTTTCATCACCATGAGGCGAAAGGAGGCACTTTAACTATTCTGTAATCTTTGCCTGAATCACAGAAAACAAGGAGATAGGCTGGAAGTATTGCCTACATAAAGTATACAATAATTCTGTACCCCTCTTGCCATCTATGCCTACTACTATATCTGGCATGTTAAGATGTCATCAAAACAGACACAAATAGAAGTTGGACCTGACCCAGACCTCTGCACATACTAAACAAATTCCCTCTCTATGTTTAAACGTGGTTCAAAGAGAACACAGACATATGTATTAATAAATAATCATAAATAGTTTTACAGTAATAGGTCAGAAGGGTTCGCGCTTACAGTTTATAGAGTCCGTATCTTTCTTTACTGTTGGATGTGATCCCGATGTAGTTCTTTTCCTCCTTTCTTCTCGCTTGGATCCGTCTACGTTATCTCGTTTCTTCCTTTTTCTTCTCCAATCACCTCAGTCCTTGGGGAGAACGTAGACAGAAAAGATCCTTGTGTAGTATTGAAAATATAGGTGATACCACTTCCTCTTATCCTACTCACACTTGGATTCTCTTGTTAGTATATCAGACTATGGGGTCTTTTTCCACTTTCCTAGGAGTTCGCCTCCTCTCTCCTTATTCATAAAGGGGAAACCTCAAATAAAAGGAAACACTCCCTCGTGTGATACCGTTACTTGTGTATGGTGTATATATTCACATAGGTATTCAAATCACACTTTTTCTATCTTGTATAAAGGTTATCCTATTCCACATCGGTTCTCCTCTGTTCTATCGAATGTTCACCTCCTCTCTCCTTACTGCCCAAAATGTGAACCTCAGATGCAAAGAAGAAAACCTTGTGTGGTGCTGTTTATATGTAACACATGTGCATATAAGTATTC
>WWET01000718.1:387514-397944 GCA_011038615.1 Limnodynastes dumerilii
GATGTCGGGCCCTCATACCACCCTCATGGAGTCTGTTTCCGGCCGTTTGAGCAGACATGCACATTTGCGGCCTGCTGGAGGTTATTTTGCATGGCTCTGGCAGTGCTCCTCCTGTTCCTCCTTGCACAAAGGCAGAGTTGGCAGTCCTGCTGCTGGGTTGTTACTGGCCTGTCTCCTGGTAGCGCCTCCATGCTCTAGACACTATGCTGACAGACACAGCAAACCTTCTTGCCACAGCTCGCATTGATGTGCCATCCTGGATGAGCTGCACTACCTGAGCCACTTGTGTGGGTTGTAGACTCCGTCTCATGCTACCACTAGAGTGAAAGCACCGCCAGCATTCAAAAGTGACCAAAATATCAGCCAGAAAGCATAGGAACTGAGAAGTGGTCTATGGTCACCACCTGCAGAACCACTTTAATTTTAAGCGTGGCTCCAAATCCAGACCTCCATGGGTTAATAAATTTGATTTCCATTGATAATTTTTGTGTAATTTACCTCCATGGGTTAATAAATTTGATTTCCATTGATAATTTTTGTGTAATTTTGTTGTCAGCACGTTCAACTATGTAACGAACAAAGTATTTAATAAAAATATTTCATCCATTCAGATCTAGGATATGTTATTTTAGTGTTCCATTTATTTTTATGAGCAGAGTATATTTACATACCCCTATCTGATTCTACCTATATGATTTGCAATACATACTAAATTAATCCCCTTCCTATCTTATTATTATGTTAAGATTCCCTCTACTCTAGCTCACACTATTCTATTGTATGCATTCACACTATTTAAAACCTATTAACTTCCCTCCCTCCTATTCATACCTTATATACTTTACCTGGCCTTTATCTGCTTCCCCACACCTGCAAAAAAAAAAAAAGCCCAAAAACGGCAACGCGGCTCGGCCCTGCAAAAAAAAAAAAAAAAAAAAAAAGCCCAAAAAAGGCAACCCGCGGCAAACGAAAAAAAGACGCAACTACCAAAAAAAACAAAAAAAAAAACAAGCCCAATTTCGCTTCTTATAAGCGGACTCGGCAACACTGGCTGGGACTCGTAGTTTAACAACACCTGGAACGACAAAGACTGACCAGGCTTGTTCTCTACATATGATGAAGCTAGAGAGTTTATATATGGAGCGCGTTTGCTTGCTCGAGATCTCAAGTGATTACCTTGAATGATGAAAGCAGATCAGAAAATTACGTGAATATTTTTGGATTGGCCTAGAACACCATCAGTCCTTGTAGTAGCAAGAAAAATGGCTGCGCTTCTATCCAACAAATTAAATATGTACAAGTGTATATATAAATATAGGAGCGCAGCCAAGGACCAAAGTGACCACTATGTAAATACAAGGAACAGCGGCAGCCTATCATTGAGTGAAAGAATTTGTTTACATTTTTACACATTATGAAAAAGTCATGCTCATTTCTACTCCATGCCAAATTGGGTACTTCTGGAAAGTAAGCCATAGGTTAAGGGAGAAAGCCACACTTGTCAATCTCTTTTTACATAGCACAATGCTTTCCATAAAGCAAAAACTTTTAGCATATTTAGGCAGTTAAATCTGACGTAATCTAATGAAATATCGTAAAAATCTATACAAATCAAACAGAGTTACTCTCAGGGGCAGACCTAGAATTTTATTTTAGGGAGGGGGAACAGGTTAATGATCAAACTCCTCCCCTTATTCTTTTTCTCCACCCACTATTTCCACCATATTCTATAAAGCTCCTGCTTTGCTATATATCCCTCACACAATTGTTAATCACTCAGTACCCCCATATAACACCCCCTGTAAATCTCACACATTCCCTCAATATAAAACCCCCTGTATATCTCATACACCCTCTGTATATCACACATCTATACCTAGCAACGGGAACAGACAGCTCTTTTCCTCGTCCTGCCCCGCCCCCAACACCAGACATTTCTCACAGCCAGCATTGTCTCTGGGGGGTCTACGTTTACATGGCCTCAAATTAGGTGACTTAAAGAACAGGATACTCATTTTAATGAGATAGTGCCAGTTTTGAATGGAAAACTGGCACAATCACATTAAAATGAGCTTTGTAAATAGACCCCAATGGCACTTATTTAACTCTCATTTGTAGAACCTGTTTCTCTTAGTCTTTATGGCCTGCCTTTAATCCATGGACAGAGCCACAAATCACCCAGAGGCAGGTACAGGACAGCCTAATAAACCACTAACTGATGACAGCCGGCCTGGCAACTCATGGTGATACAGGAAGACTCGGATTATCACAAGGCCACAGGAAAGGTCCAAGCTATGTCAATGAGATAAAAATAAAAAAAAAAAGCTTTTATGGTTAATATTAAAATGTGTTCTGATCATAGTTGTATCGCATTTATAAATATTGTTTAGTTGTGCTTTTCACTATGTGTACGAGCTCCATTTTGAGGATGCATTTAAGCCTCACGTTGTAATCTAATTTATAACTTTAGTAAACATTATATATTGAACCACAGCAACTTCTAACAATCACTTAATTTCACCTGTAACAAATGAAAAAAAAATAGGAGTAAAAATTGCAGTGGGAACAGAGTGTAATTTCAAATATATTTGTTATTATACACACCAAAATACGAAATAAACCAATACTCATTTCTTCAGTACTTCCTAGTATAAGATATGCCTCTCAGAAAATAACCCTCCTATCTATGTCTAGCCAGAAGTCCACTTATTAAGAAGCAAAGCCTCCCCCTCCCTTTAGATACTACCTTTGTGAATTGCACTGACTGCTAATCTGTGTCAGCCTGACAAATGACATAGTATGTTCCATCTATGCTTTATGTAATCTTACAATTCTGCAAACTGTCAGTTGTACTTTGTAATGTCACATTTGGTGATAATAGTTTTAAAAAAATATTTATTATAAAGACATAGGGCTGGATCCAGACTTAAGTAAATGCTTGAAATTAGTTACTCCTGGGCTAAACCATGTTGATTGCAGGGGGAGTCAAGTTAGTTGTATTATTTGCATGCAGGGATATATGTTTGAATTGCTTACTGCACACAGATAATGACCAGCTTTACTATCACACTGTTATTTAGACTTGGGATAGGAAACATCACCTCTCAACTCTAATACTGTTTGAAACAGATGTAATATGACTCCCCTGCAATCAACATGGTTTAGCCCAGGAGTAATTAATTTCAAGCACTTACTTAAGTCTGGATCCAGCCCTATGTATTAAATTATAGAAACGCCTCAGACATATGTATTTATAACATTAGTACATGTCAGTCAGTGGATCTAAATATTACAAATAGACTAGTTTTATTAGCAAAGATTTATTTAAAAAAAACAAAACCAAAAAAAAAAATAAAAACACACCCAAGTGGAGGTAGGTGAATCTTCTTATAAATATTTACATTATACATTGTTCCTGTGTATAAGCAAAAATAAAAATAAAAATGAGAGACAAGACTCAATCATACCTGTGTCCAAATGTCATTTAATCTTTCTGAATGAAAGATTTTCACAGTATAAAAAGTAAATAAAAATATAAACACAGCAAAGCCAATATACACTTGGCGAACAGAACATTAATAAAATCCAATAAAACCCAGAGAACTGAACCTGCTAAGGCCAAGTCCCAGGGTTTATTCGAGCATAGCACCAGCTGTCAGAGAAAAGTTACCATGAGAAAAACAAATAACAAAACAAAAACAAAAATAAAATATATAAAAAGTGACATTTCTCTCACTACTGTAACCAGATACATTATTTTGGTTGATAAAAAATGCAAGGGCAATACACATAGCAGGGAAATTGGGATTATTAAAAGGGTGCACTAGTTAAAATGGTCAAGTACCGCCTGACTGCATCCAATTAAAGGCTTCACATAAGATGCACAGTAGAAAAACTGGAGTGATACAAGTACTCGATAAAAGGACATTATTATTGATTGGGAATAAATGCAAGTCAATTGTAGTATCAGTTCCATTATCCATTGTACGTCAACTGAAAAGGATATTTATAAATTTAAAACAGTTTTCCATATATTGCTGTAGATAAAAGCTTATGCATCAACTCCAAGCCCTTACCACAAGAAAAACATTCTTTCCTGGAGAACTTGACTTTATTACTTCACTGGATTTTCTATCTACATATTCATAAGGACTGAAGATGAAGATGCCGTTGAAAACTGCGATTTCACCTACGACTAGAGTCCTGGTTTTTCTGAATAGGTGAGGGGTGAGCAGTTAAATATGTACATTTTCTCAGTACATTGAAAAGGATGGTCCATTTTTTTTTTCCACTGGACAGAACATGTTCCACTTTATTATTAGGATGTTAACAAGCAGATTTATACAGATTCATCTTATGCCATCTTAGAAAAAAATAAGAGGGGACAAAATGTTTAACACACTGGGTTTCTTAAAAAATAAAAACAGTTCTTATCAGCCACAATAATGTTTTTGTAGTTTTCATCCTTGGCTGGGTCACTGATATATAAATAAATAAAATTACACGTAGTGAGAACAGATGGCAGAATGAAGCCCCTCAGTTTTGATGATCATGAATTCCCATTTCTGGCAGTCAGTTGCTTAGGTAAAGGATATCCTTTTGTTACCTAGTTCCTGTACTCCTAATATGCCTGAGAAGAGGCCGAAATTTAGGTTTGATGGAAAGAAAGCAATCCAAGAGATTTCAAGCAATATGGTAGATAAGATTTGTTTGTTTATGGAGAGACCATGCAGAGACCAGTATTGCCATGCCTATAATGGAAAGTGATGCCGAAAGGGAATAGAAAAGCTATAGCTTTAACGAGGAGTCAGGCGGCAAGGTCCCAAAAAAAAACAACAAAAAAAAATTAAGAACATTATTTGGTCATCTTGCTTAACAAAAATCAGAGAACATATTGTAAAAATCAGTCAAAACAGGTTAGTGAGTGTGCAAACTGGAGTAGTTTAGAAGCAGAGGGAAGATGCATGGGATAAAACAAGTCTGCAAGTTAGTAAGAAAGAGGAAGTAAATGTAGTGCAGGCATCACTGTAACACATTGGAAGTGGTTTTCTTTAGGCTAAAGTTGGCCCAGTTCACAGTCACTTTCTGTCGTGTTTGCTTGGCAGAGTCCAGACAAAACCTAGGATAGAAAAAGATAAGTTAATGATACTTGTTGTAGTAAGTTCCCAATTTCTCCCCTCTTGATACGGCAGTATCTCATGTTAAGAAAACCTTGGAACCTGCTCTTGATCATGTAACTCCAGCTATTCATTTTGCTCAAGAACAACTCTGATGTCAGCCATGGCACACTAAAGAAATCTTAGACGCTTTTTCTGCATCATACATACACACACATACATACATACATACATATATACACACACACACACACACACACACACACACACATATATATACACATATATATACACATATATACATACACACACACACACACACACACACACATATATATACATATATATACATATACACACACATATATACATACACACATACATATATATATGATATATTTTCTATCATTACTAAATCTACTAAGACTAGCAATGCTGTGACTGGAGCATACAGACCTCGAAGCACATTTACCTTATAATGTGGCAGCTCCAGTTTGCAGTATATAGCACTTGCCTTTATGTATTAAACTTTACTGTTCAATATTGTAAGCCCTTACTTCCCAATGTGTTTCTTATTACCCAGTTTTGTTTTATAATAGTTAAAAATGTAAAGAAATATGTACTACACCAACACTAAAAAAAGCCTCATAACCAATGCATCCACCCCTAGCCCTGTGACCAACCTCACCTCTTAAAATACTCTACTTCTCGATCAGTCTCATCCATCTCCATGCTGTCTACATCCTTTGGTAGGAACACATCATCTAGTAAAACAGTAGAAGACAGATATTAAGTTAAAGGTTACAGAACTGGATTCCTTAATCTGACAAATGGTCATAAAGTAACTCCAACACGTACCAAATGAGATACTGGGTTTAACAACCTTGTTTTTATTTTTCTTTGATTTGCCTTTAGCCCCACTACTGGCTTTTACATCAGTCCTCTTAGATCCATCTGGCTCACTCTTCTCTTTTTCTGCCTTGACATTGACAGCATTCACAGTATTGAGCCCTTGCCTTGAAATGTCCCCCTTTTTTTCAGGCTGTTGCTTTAGCTGGGTCTTTGATCCTTGTGTATGTGCTTTGGCCTCTGTAGCATTTCCATTAACAGACTCCTTTTTTGTTGCCTGTTGGCTTTGCCTTTTGTTCTTCTTTGTACGACTTGCAGCTAATGGCTGTCCCTGCCGTCTCTGGTTTTCAGAGTTACCCGATTCCTTGTTGTTTGGGACAGTGACTGAACTTTGCCCAGGTTCTGAGCTCTTTTGAGATTGAACCCAGATCATACGGGAAAGATTAGGAACAGCACTTAGCCTTTTAACACCACCATTTTCCACAGATTGGGAAGCACTATTATTTGCTGGCAAGCTTACATCCTGGTTCTTTACAGTATCGAGAGTAAGAGGGGATAAATCAAGGTCAATCTCTTGAAGATCAGAAGACCCATTAAGGAGGGGAGGCAGGTTTTTCTGCTCCAGCACAGCTGCTTTTTTGGGAAAGTCATTGACATCAAGATTTAGATCATAGACACTAAAACTGGCCCTAATAGAGTCTTTAATGGTATTCTTTATCTCTTCAAGCCGGCTGGTGAGGAAACTGTTCACCCTCTCCAGCTCAAGCTGAGGCCACTGGAACAACTTTTCTCCTGAAGATGGCGCCTTTGAGTCTTCAACAGATGAACTGTAATCATCTGATAATCTATGAGCTCCAGCCTCCTGAAGGGCTTTCTGTGCAGATTTTTTTTTTTGTTGCTATAACTATAAAAATGTAATTATTCCATATGCTCGGTCATTGTCTAGCCTATAATAAACACTGAGTGGTACTTTAGTAAATCATCAGCTTAAAGTGGAAGTCTTGTCATGGCAACTGGATATTTTACATAGTGCATTTCAAAAAAATCATAGTCCAACTGAATGTTTGCTTAATGGGCAACAATCTCGGAGTTGAGTGGAGACTGGTGGTCTTCAACCAATTCACTCTCTTACCAGGCTACACTGTCAATACACCCTCCAATCCCTTGTTCCTAATAAAAACTTTTTGCCATATGCAGGTATCCAGGCTCCAAATTCACGAACACACTGTATATATTGTAACAGATCATTTATAATTATTAACTTTAGTCAACATTACACACAGAGTGACAATTAGGGCTTGCCTCATTAAAAGCTCACAATCAACTCAGAACAAGCATTATGCCTAATTACAATGTGTCAAAAAAAAATAAAAAAAATGTCCTGTTCACAAAAAAAAAGGCAAACGGAGGGAGACAAATTGAGATTAAGCTTAAAATACTTTCTCATTCAATTAAACCAGACATATGTCAGCTATCTGCATAGGTTTTAATTTAATAACAGGTACAACAAACTATGAGATACAGAGCCTGATTCAGAGGCTGAAAATAAGAACTTAAAGTTACACCTCGGCAAAACCATGTTGATTTCAGGGGGAGTCAAGTTAATTTTATTCTATGCATGCAGGGAGAATGCTTTGCTTTTACTTATTGCACACAGATACCTGATCAGCTTCACTTTTAAACTGCTATTTAGACTTGAGCTGGGAAACATCACCTTTTAACTATAATACTGTTGCAACAAATGAAATTTGACTCCCCTGAAATCAACATGGTTTAGTCCAGGTGCAACTTTAAGTTCTTATTTTCAATCTCTGAATCAGGGCCACAATGTGTATATATCAGCCATGGTCATAAATCTACAAAAGGGGATGCATATGCAAAGAAACTAACACAAATTAATTTTTATGGTTTCTCGTAGAAAACTGATTCAATTTATAATCACCTGGGCCAAAACCAAAATATGTGTACAAATGCACCAGCATTCATGTTTCCAATTTAGCATCTACCAGCAGCGTTATGTCAAAACTGTGAGAATAGTACCTGTATTTGAGAGCTGGTGGGAAGTTAATATATAAATATATATGATTTTTGTCATTGCTGATGAGATCTCTTACATGTAGGCTCTGTTATTAATACTTTACAGACAAACCATCAACAGTGTATGATGTAGTGTGCCGAGAGGCTTTGAAAAGGCCACTTAAATCTATGTTTATTTACCAAGGGACATTCTAACATTTAAAGAGCCCCAGTCTGTCAGACATTCTTGTAGTACTCAAGAAAGGGTTCCAAAAAGATTAGATAAGCAGAACGCATGATAACGACATGAATATATGGGGAATAAAAAACAAAAAACAATGATTGTGGTATTGATCCTTCAAACAATAAAATATAGAACACTACTTCAGCTTTTCATACTATGTGCTAACAATTTAATACATATACAAATTATTTTATCCCTTACTATAGCACAATTCTTAAGAATTCTTCACAGATATTGAGGATAACCATATAAAAACGTTTGGGGGGGGGGGGGGGGGGGGGAGGAAACAACCTAAATAAAAAGTTAAACAGAGTCATAAACAATAGATCTCATCCAAGACACACCCTCAATTGTGTGGATTGGATTGTCACTAATTGTATTATTTCTGTTTTGTAATGCCGCTTAGCTGTCTATCTTCTTGCTGTAGAAGATTAGGTTTAGCTAAAAGTGGTCAAGCTGTTTGTAGTGCAAGCTACCCAAATATATTAGTTATTGTAAAGATTACAATTGACAATTACAGTATACAATTTTTGGCCCACTCAGCTGATGATCAGTCCGTTAATTGTATAATGTGTATGTATGGATAAGCTCCAATTATCAGTCTCTCATGAACATTTCAGCTCAGAATACAGAAATAAAAAAAATAAAAAAAAATAAAAAAGGGGGGGGGGGGGGGGTGTGGTATAGCACATGGGGCCTTAATTGTAAAGCTTTATGAGGTGTCGATACTGTGTTTTATGCAGCATTAAACCTGGGGAGATACTTAACCACTATGTCTCAGTGTAGCCTGTCTGAGCTTGGCAGAAGGCCTTTAGTTTAAGTCTTCTTTGCTAGCAAGACCTTGGCATAGTGGCACCAATCGTTGTACAACAACAAAATTATTTTTAAATCTGTTTCTTAACATTACCCTGAAATCCACCAGCAACAGGTTGTGGAGAGAGCTGTAGTAGTATTAGCCCTCTATCTGTACACAAAGGGCATTCATACAGACACACCTTTTTCTTTAGCTTGTGCCGTGCTCTCTTGGCAGCTTTGTTGCTGCTGGCGGTCTTGGCTTCTGTATTGTTGATAAAGTCTAAGAGCTCATCTACATCACGGTGATCCACAGCTTGTTCCCCAGAAGGATGTCTCATTTGTGGAACCTCCTCTTTTTTCTTAGTCAAACGAGATCGAAGTTTTTCACGCATCTCTGGATAGTTCCGACTTGTAGGGGCTGGAGGTGGCTGGTGATGCCGTAAGAATTTTGTTTAATTTACGAATTGCAATAACAATTTTATAAAAAAAATCTGTATACAACTCACATACTTATAGAAAGAAGTATTTGCTGTGTAAGTTAAAATGTAAAATCTTCTACATTTTTCACAAATTAAAGGAGCTTTAAATATTACATATTTTTATAATAATAAATATCCCGCTCCCTAGAACTACTGGCATAAAGGCAGGAAAAAAAACCAAGAGTGACAGCTGTCATTATGGATAAAAAAAAGGTAAGCAGTGGATTTATCTTTCAATACCAATTCTATGCTTATTAAAAATGCATAAAATAAAATATATAAGCAAGCAAAAAAAAAATAATTTTTTAAGCTTTAATATACAAGTAGAGGATGTTATATTGACAGATGATAGTGTTGAATGATGGGAATAATAGATATTAATGTATCTTTTTATAGTGTCAGTTTAAGTAGTAAGAGAGAGCAGTTGTCTACCATAATGCAATCTCTTATTTGGAAGTGGGAACTGGGATATTCTCTGGATTGATAAAATGAGAGTGCGCTAAAACTAGAACTGTATTAATCCAGTGATTACTCATTAATAGGGGACTTGGATGAACTGAATGCTCATGAAAAATTAAACTACAGTGCCATCAGACTTCAGATAACAGATGGTTTACACTACAACCAAACTGTAGCTTAAATCGCCATAACCTGGCCATCACAGCACTCCCGAAATAAACATTCATGTCTCACCGTATTGTGGCCGAAGAACTCACAGTAGCAGCAGTCACAGAACTTGCCATCTTTCTGGTTTGTGGAGGATGAAGTACATGATGAACTACGCTCCGAGCTGCTGTCTTCATCTTCCCCCAGACCCTCATCCCCTTCACAGGATTGCATGGCTGAGCAGCTCGAGACATTAGAAAACTTGCGTCCTCTACAAGTTGCATCCCTAAAATAGTAAAAGAGCTGCATTATACACAAGTTTCC
>WWET01000718.1:416714-432884 GCA_011038615.1 Limnodynastes dumerilii
TTTAAAAATACATGATATATGTCCCAAGGTTGTATTAGAGATAGGACCACCAAAACAGAGAAGCTATGTAAGTGGCTGGTGGCTTATCTTATATTTGCAAATGTGTGTAACGAATTCTCTGACTTTTATTTTAAGGATAGAGGACCGTATTCACAGATCCGTTTTCACATGGAGTTGCGTGCATATTTTAATGTATATTTTAACTGCGCATGCGTAGTAACTTAAGTTACGTTGAATATATGCATGTAAGTGCTTTAGGCACGGACATGTGAATCGCACTTGGGGACATACATACAGATTGGCGTCAGAGAAATACGTACTTGAAAATTTACATGAAAGTGAGTGGGGGGGCATTTAAATGAACGCTTGAGGGCACGGCTATACTGAATCACACGGACAGAACACATACATACATATTATTTGTATACCTATATCTAGGGCTCGAAGTTAGGGGATATTCCATACCGTGACTTATTTCATTGAAATGCTAAAAATCTCCATTCACTTCTATTATTTCTTCTATTATTTCTATATTTTCATACTGCCACAAAAATTTCCACTTCGACCACTGTATCTATCTATCTAAGTCAATCTATATCTATGCAAGTGTGGAAACACCTTTTTAAAATGGAAACTGGGTATGGAAATATTAAGTGTCTACACATATTATCTGAGTGTGATGAAAAATGTTTTGGGTTATGTGGTGGCCATCATGAAGTCATCCATCTTGGATGCAACTCTAATTTTTTAAAATGGGAAGGTAGTCATGTTACCATGTGACATAGTAAATAGATGCAGAATTTCAGAAGAAACACAATGGTGTTCTTTGTTTTATCGCAACTTTATTCTCTCTCTCTTTCTATCTATCGTGACATTAATGGCAATGGGTCTGATCCGGACTTAATAACGACAGCCAAGTTATGGATGCGGCATGCGTAAATCTGGATGTAGGTACTCACTGTGCATGCGCGTGGCAGGTTACTCCTCATAACTCTGATCGTATGTAACTCCGTACGTTAGGGTGTGACATTGCAGCGCAAGCTGATTATACGCATTGTGGGTGGAGGGAGGCATTTAAATTTTAACGTATGGGCTGGTTAGACACTTGTGTACGACTAGAGATACACAAGGAAAAGTTAAGGCAGGGCTCTAAACACGTAAGTCAGCTAAGTTACGT
Source organism: Limnodynastes dumerilii (assembly GCA_011038615.1). Classification (NCBI taxonomy): domain Eukaryota; kingdom Metazoa; phylum Chordata; class Amphibia; order Anura; family Limnodynastidae; genus Limnodynastes; species Limnodynastes dumerilii. The sequence continues at coordinate 417,892 of WWET01000718.1, forward strand.
ACGTGAGAGGGGAGTGCCAGGGGATATGTTTTAATAATTAGTAGTGCATAACTTTGGCACGCTTGTGTACGTAAAACTATATATGTCATCACACAATGTTTTAGCCTTTAAAATTGAAAAATGTAAAAGAATGTGTAACATGATTCACCAATAAAATGTGAACAGCGCAGAAGTCTGGATAAGCTCGGAGAGCACTTAGCACATCCTCTGTAATATTTAAATTTTCCGAGGAATCACATTCCGCATCCCATCCTGCCATCGGAAATAATGATAAATTATACACTTTATTGTACATATCAATGTGTCTAAGTTATGGTAGAGATGAACTTGAATTAGGCATTAATTCAAGAAACAAGGACTAAGAAAATAGACAAAGAAACTGGTGCAATAGCTGGAAAAGACAAGAAATGAGAGACTATTGCTCATGAGAACATATATCCTACAGGGAAGGTGAAGACCAGTATCTCATAAACCAATAAGGCTGATCAGGCTGTAGTCTAGGGTGCATGGCTTTAGAGATAGTTTAGTAGAAGCAGACCTTGGTTTATGCAAACATAGATGTTATTTCTTCCTTGTCCAGCAGTTCCATGGTGTGTATTTTGTCACCCACCATTCAAGTCTGATTTGCAGTGTTATAATGGATAAGAAGGAGTTTTAATGACTTTCACTTTTGATTGTGCCAAAATTCCTTCAGTGACATGGAATGGAGGATGGTGTTGCCTAGGTGCTGGAACATTTTAATTGGGCCAATGCTAAATCGGTTAATTATGTGGTAGCAGAAGGACACACAGGGAGGGCTTAGAGACACAAGCGTGTTTTAGGGCCAGATTTACTAAACTGCGGGTTTGGAAAAATGGAGAAAATGCCCATAGCAACATCTCCATTTTTCCAAACCTGCAGCTTAGTAAAAATGGAGATGTTGCCCATAGCAACCAATCAGATTTTAGTTGACATTCTCTATTATGTAAAAAGAAAGTGAAAGCTAGAATCTGATTGGTTGCTATAGGCAACATCTCCACTTTTCCAAACACACAGATTAATAAATCTGGCCCTTAAGGTTATGTTTTAACCCTTGGAGAGTAGACGGGTTGAAGGAAGATTGTTCCAAAGATAGGCCTGGGTGAAGTCCTGGAGCTTTAGAAAAACCAATGCTGTGGTGATGCAGTTTTTATTCATATGTTCTAAGGCAGCTTTTACCACAATGTAATGTGTAATTTTTTGTATTATATAATCATAGTTTTGATTCACAACCAAATTAAATGTGGAAAATATATATTTATATCTTGTGGTGCTTATTTTGCCTTTTAAACATGCACTTTATCAGTTCAAGGGAACCTTAAGGTTTGAATCATTTTGATTTAGTCATTTCTGATGAAAAAAAAGGAACATTTTGTGACAAAAAAATAACTTAAATGGAGCAGTTACCTTTAATAAATGTTTACATCTAATATCTTACCTTCCTCAGACTATCTTTCTCATTTCTTTCTCCTTGTGACTGCTGGATGGATTTGGAGGCTCCTGGGGGCACAGTGGCTTTTTTTTTGTAAATCAAATTTTTATTGAACTTTTTTGGTCAGCACAATGCAATGACAAACATAGGTAAACTATCAATCAAATATATTTCAAAGGAATGTCCATAGAGTCCAGTGGTCCGGATCCAGAGATTGTGGAGGCTTTTCCATTATGCACATGTGCATTGATCTATGCCACTTAATTGGACTGCACTGACCCATCCAGAGAAATGACACTTCAGACGGGCTAGGTTGCGAATTAAAGTGAACTAGACTTCTTATTAGGATGTACAGTATCAGCATGCCCTCTTAATGTTTACTGATTCAGAATTCCATACTGCCACTTTTTTGTGTGTACTATCTTCTGCCTGTTCCAGGGGAGTTGTTAACTTAGTGAACGCATGGATGAATCTCCATTGCAGCCCTACTAGATACTCAAGAATATATCCCAATCTATTTATTTGCACAGATTTCAATAGAATTACCCTTTAGAAATAACTGCTCCGTCCATAAAGAAATTCTAGTACAGTGCACAGCAGTACTTTACAGCAATAGTTTCATACAGAATGAAAAGAATAGGGGAATAAAATATACTTCTAGTTCAGTTTTGCCTTTCTCAAGCATGCGAGAACTATAATATCCATTCAGTAATATTATTATTACTTGCACATAAATACAGAGGTCTTAACATTTATTTATTTGTGGTCTTTTGTTTGGTCTGCATTGTATTGTTATATTTGAGTTTTATCTAGTCATGAATAATGACAAAACATCCTTAGTTTAGATTCCTATCGAATTCAGCCTTTCATAAGAGCGCATGCAAGACCATATCCCTGGCTTGCACAGACTTCCAAACCCAGGCCCCACCTTAAGATTTCTGATCCGTCCTCACTCAACATAAGGGCGGATTGGAAGTCTGGATAGGGTGGCATCTACAGAGTACGCCCACACCAAATTTTACTTCTCAAATCCCTCCCTTCCTGTGCTCCCCTCCACTCATCCTGTGCAAATGACAGAAGTGACATTGGAAAGAAACATGTATATGTCTGCTTTATAAATGAACAATTCTAATTCCTAACAATTACAAACATATTTATTAGTACTTATGGGGATATGGGAACAATGCCAGCTTTAGACATGTGGGTGGTTTACAAAACATAACTTGTATTTTCTGTAAATATTTGAGCTTTTGAGCATTGGAATCTTCATATATACAAAACTAATGCTGGCCATTTATGGGCCTGTTTAATACGCTTGTCCCATTTCTTAGACAGTGATGCTGTAAACACATATTGGGTAGGCTTTGGGTCTGGGTTCAGTTTTTGTTTTTCACTTATGGTTGTTATTGGGTGCAAATGCATATTGAGTTACCTTCCAATTTCATTGTCACTGCATATCTATGGGTAGTTTTTCTTTGAATATACAAAAACCATGTATAAAAATATAATGCTGTAATATAGCAGCTCATTTAAATTCTATTTTTATCACAGATCACCTTACAACCATAAAGAACATCAAACTAACAAAACATAATAAAAGGAGTCTGTGGTTATTTTGGGTAGTCCAATATATTTGTGACGCATCAATGAAAAGTCCTGCATTGCATCAGTGCTTTCACCTGTGCTCGTCAATATTGCTTAATCACAGTAATTTACTCGTTTTCCAGGTGGACTCATTGGAAATGCTAAAAGTACAGTTCAGTACAGTACAACAATCAGATGTTGCTATATTTTCATTGAAGTGTAGTAAATTAAACAGTTATTCAATATTAAAAGTACCCCATTTGGAAACTCATTCTTAATAATAGTATTGCTGGAGATGTGATGAATAATGACTAACGCCCTAACGTCATATTATATTTGTGTTGCAGAATTTTAAGTGTTAATGTTGTCCCGTTTCTAAAGTCTGTGGCCCCTTCTTTTCATCACGGCATTTATGTTCTCCATTAGGAAAGTACATGGTTCGGTGTATGAGGTCGCAAACAGCAGTAACATCATTTACATCTATGAAAAAAAAATAGTACAATTATTTAAACAATATAAACTTTTTTTTCCCATAATGCCTCCTTAGAATGATTAACACATTTAGTCAATGACCTTCACTGCAACAATTCATTTCACAAGAGACCAGACTGCATACCCAATAGCCAGTCAAATGAGACTGTAACAACCAGGGTTCTCAACCCATGGTACGCAAACTACTGTCTAATGGTAAGAAATGTAGTGAGAAATTCAGTGGCAGAGGTTGCACTACGTTTGTTTGTAAAAATAAATAAATAAATAAAAATACTATTAATAAATATTTTATTTATCTGATGATGAGTATATAGTATACACAGACCCTCCAACATGACCCAATCCTTTTAGGTACAATTTAATTTGCTCCTCAGCTTCCAACTGTCACTCACCTGGTTTAGATGAATTAACTGATTTATTTTTTTTATTTAGAAATTTTTTATTGAAACAATTGTTTATCAAACATGAGAATAAAAAACAAAAAACACAATCACATTGTCACATTTGTTTTACACAATGATATCACATCATCAAATCATACACAGAATGGTTATACACTCAGAGCTTATACCCCAATTCGATCTCTTGCCAGCTATAAATTGCGTTACCGACTGTTCTTAATAGGTATCCCAACAAAGCCCTTTCAGGGTGAATCTAAGTTTATGGGGGGATGAATTAACTGATATTTAAAAAACGATTTGCCTCTTCAGTAAAGGTGGTTACCATAGTAACTGACAGTTGGAATCAGAGAAGCAGAGTATTTTGTACCTAATGGAATGGGTCATGTTGGAGGGTCTGTATACACTGTTTGTGCAACTCTATTAACAGACTACTTATTGGCATCTTCTGCTATTTGTTTAATACCCAAACACGCAAGCTTAAACACAAAGGTGCCTTATTTCTTACATGCACATACATTAAATAACTATAATTTTGCAGGTAAACCTATTTTTGTTTTGTGCATATACTAAGGATACTGAAGTGTGACAAAAATTCTTATACTTACCCACATGTAGTTCGCTGAGAAGTGAGGTAAATTGTTGATTTCCCTCCAATACACGCAATAGGTTTGAGGATTCAATCCTCTCTAGAGTCACTGACCAATATACATAAATTTTTTGGTTGAAACCAACATAGACCAAACAGGGAGTATTCTGACCTCCCCTGCAGGCATAAAGTCCTAGAGAAAGCATTAAGAACATGTTCAGAAAACTATCAGCAAACAATAACTAGCAAAGAATCGCAGACAAATGGTTTACTGACCAGCACAAAAGGCGCTGACATTCTCATCCACCTGAAATCGCAGTACTGTGCGGTTGTGATCAATTATGTAAGTTTGTCCATCCCATGCACATGCAACAACTTCCTCTTGTCCATTACCCTGCAAAGACAGAATGATCATCAATACAATTTGCCGTAGGATCACATGTATTTAAAGAGCTAGTTAAAATCCTGTAAAAATGCTGGAGAAAAAAAAATAAGAATAAGATTACAATTGCGTTCCTTTCAGCAACAATATGTTCTCCTCACACACACCACCTGCAGCCACCCCTCTCTTGCCACTGACAGTGCACTTCAGGGATGCGGCACTCATTGGCCCATCCCCCTGTCGCTCATTTATAAAGGTGAGGAGCAGTGTTAGCCTTTTATATAAGATAGGCTAAATATTAACTTGAAGATGTATAACTAAAGGAAGCATTACCTTTTAAACATACAAGCATATTTACAGTTGTTGAACCAATATGTGGCGCCATAACTATAATTACTTGATTCTGGAAACTCACAAAATGAATATTGCTTTAAATTGCTGATACACATTTGTGATATTTGTTTATGAAAGAAAATATAATGATGAATAATGTATTAACTCTTGTATATTTGGATTTTTGTATTACACTCAACTTAAAAAGGATAAAAACCACAGAGCATATCTAATAATTGGGTTACAGATGCTCTATCACTGCATAGGCCTTTAGACACATAATGGACCTGATTCACAGTTAAGAAAATGCTGCTTTTTCGATGTGTATTTTTAAGAAGGGATATACTGTGCATGTGTAATAACTTAATATACGCAATTTACGTAGGATTTAAGGAGGGGACGGCGTGTCGTTAAAACTTAAGAACGAAAATAAGAAGATTGGGTGAAGGGAGCCATTTAAATGAGGAAATCACGGTTAGGCAGAAACGTTCTTAATTAGCCGCCCTACGCACACAACTATGAACCTAAAGATAAGGTAACCCTATGGTATTTGTAAGTCGGTTAAGTAGCTGAAAACCGGGGGCGTGTCAGGGGAGTCGCCTTGCTACTTTTTGCATATAATTAAGAACCTAAATCATTCTTAAGTGTGAACACAGTCCAATATTACTTATTCAAAATGTAGAATATTTGATATCCACCCATTTCCCGCTTACTGGTAAGAGAACAATGATCATTTTGCATTTAATAAAGTACTGAGAGGTAGTTCCTGCACAGAGACACCAGATGGGGATTGGAATGTGGAAGAGAGATACAGCATATGAAGACATGGGTAGGAGATTTTACAACCCCTAAATTTTAGAAGTGCAGATTAATAACCCCAAAATGGTGCACTAATGTAAACTCTCACTATGTAGACCATTAGTTTGTCACTGTGTGCTGCTTAGATATTGGACTTCACACTATTCCTGTGTAACTCAGCATTTATTTATTTTTTATTTGCTTCTATAGTTTGTTTTATTTTTATTTTATTCTGAGAATATATATCTCTGGTCTGTCTAATCTCTTATACTGTTTGTCTATTTGCCCATCTGTCTGATTTTATATATTAAGAGCACAATTATTGATTTTAAATCAATTAATCCTTCTAATATTGTAATATTTAATTATCAGAACACAGCGACACATTAAGGATTCACACAGGGAGATTGCATTATTGCACCATTAACATATAACTGATCACATGGTATTTTTACTTGTTAACAATATATATTTATTAAAATGTGAACACAGGATTCAGGATTGTATGAAAATGTAAGGATCCCCTTATTACCGTCACATCTAGTTTCTCCAAAGCAAAGAGCTGATGATCAACCTGAACAGACCACAAGAGCCTATCAGAGCCCTGCATAAGCTTCAGTGTGCCTACAAGAAATGTACAGGAAGAGGGGGGGGGGGGGAGAGAGAGAGATCTTAGTTTTGAGTTCCTGCATCTACTACTGAAACTCTTATCTTAAGCTAGTCATACACTCACAATCATCTGGAACCTAAATAACAGCTTGATTAGCTCAAACATTCAGATAGCAGTTGGTTTGTTGGGTGTAGTGGGTCATTCTAAAAGTTAACCCTTCACTTAATAAGAAAAAAAAAAAAAAAAACAAGCACATTGGGCAGTGAGCAAACAGACATGTAGGCGTCAGCGAAGTTGACCCATGTACTCGACTGAGCTAAAGGGAGCTATAGTGTGGTGCTCACTTGAGATTGTCTGTCGGTAACCCAATAAATTGATATTCAGGTTTCTGCAGTTGGGGCAAGCACTTACAACACAGATGGGAGGTACTGAGTTATCTGTCCAGATTACCCCATCCGAAACCTTTTGACATCTTTAGGCTTCCTTAAATTGGGTTTTTGGCTATACTTCTCTCTCCTTAACTCGACCTTCCTGATGTACGAGCAAGGTGGGAGGGGAATTTGGGAGCTCTGGACAGGAAGAAGTGAGACCAATTGCTGAGTAGTTTACATAAGATCACTGCTAATATTAGTTTCCACCAAATTCAGTTACTCATTATCCATTCAGCATACTGTCCCACTAGACTGGTCAGATTCAGTGCCACTGGATCCCCAAATTGTTTTAAGTGTGGAAATTTAGAAAGGACATTTTTTGGCACCTCTTATGAGATTGCCCACGAGTGCAGGCCTTTTAGAAGTGTGGGACCAATTATATTTGCCATATTGGGGTGAGTTTCCACCACTTCTAAACCCAGGTTTGTGCCCATCTGGACTGGGACTGCAGGAAAATTATGCTGTGACCTGCAGATGAGCTATGGTCTGTAATGCCTACATCTAGCTTGCTCCATCTGCTCTATTGTTGGGCGCATGATTGGGTTTGGTAAATGCTTGTCTTGCACATAAAAAATATGCATATTCTAACTGAGGTAACAGGCCAAAACATGACTATTTGGGCCCATGGATGGACTTTAAATACTCTGTAGGGCTCAATAGTTTTATTGATAGGTCTAATATTTAATACAGTGTAAAGAAATGCACATTATCTATCCTTTACTGTTGTAATCATTTATATTTAGAAGTTATGTGTTTGTGTTGTCACTATTGCAACCTAATTTTATGCTTAATGCACTCCTTTTGGTTGTTTCGCATTCAGTGTGTGTACCATTGTAGGATTTTCCGCTTTTAGGATTATAGCCAAAAGTATTTTTTTGCTATATTAGTCTTTTAAAAAAAGTGTGTACAAAATCCTAATAAAACATTTCTGAATTTAAAAACAAAAAAACAAAAAAGTACACAGAGGATTCCATATAAACAATACAGAATTAATTAGCTAACATTTGATAAGAAATGTCAGTATCATTACTCAAAGAATACTCACCATCCAGTGTGCAAAGAGCAAACAGACCTGCCTCTCTGTTTCCCACACCAGGACCTAAACAGAGATAAGAGATCTGTACAAAAGGAGGATTTATGTACCACCAGACAATCTCTTTTTGTTAAGCCATGTTGTTGGCCTGGCAGGAGTGGGAACCTAAATAGTTAATCATTTAACTAACTCACAGCTCCTCAAATCTAAAACTCTTACCGCTTTTTTTAAAGATCTAAAAATGAGCCTATGTCTCAATATCAGTCTAATAGTAAGTGGTAACACTGAAAACTTTTAACACTACTGCAATGTCCCCGAGATGGATTCAGAGTAATATTTATAAAAAATTCTCTTTTCTTATTCTATCTGGTTGAATGGGGACATCCAAAAGCCTTGCAGTTTGTCCACAGTTAGCATCCATAGATGTCAATACATGAAATCTATAAAACCCAGTAGAGGTATTTATTATTATTATTGTTTATTTATAAGGCGCCATAAGGCGTCCGCAGCGCCATACAAAATAACAAAATACAGTAAGACATACAGGGTAGGGATGGACAGCATAGTATAAATTAAATACAATATGACTATAAAAATATCACAAAAATACAACAAAGTGAAGCAAGCACAGAACGCAAGGCAAAATGCGAGGTGTCAAGCTTGGAAGATCAGGGAGCAGGGGATAGAGTGCAGTGAGAGGTTGAGGGGGAGCCACCAGGTGGGAATAGGGTAAAAGGGTAGAGAGGGGGACAAGAGGGTACGAAGCGAGGGGGGGAGTGACAAAGGGAAGCACGGACAGAGGACCAAGTAGTGGCCCAACACAGCTCTGACAGAATGAACCACAACTCTTTCATAAGCCTGTTGTCCTGAGATCAAATAGTTGAGGGGCTGGCACAATACAATAAATATAAAAATCATTTCATGATAAATCTGGGACAGCGTAGCAAAGTCCCATTCACGGAATGATGTTGAGCAATTGAAAAGCTTAACAGTTAGAGTGCGATTTTGGCATTAACTAGTACTATAGAATGGCGCGATGTAAACCAGGGGTGGCCAAACTGTCGATCGCGATCCACTGGTCGTCCGCGGAGTGGTGACCAGTCGATCGCAGCTCCCTTCTCCATGCGGTGGCGGCGATAGACAGGATGGGCTGGTGCAGTGGTCATGTGGTACAGCCAATAGGAATAGGCGCATATTTATATAAAAAATATTGTCTACAGAACTACATTTTTCAAACTATAGAAAAAAAAATTAAAAAACTTTTTTAAAAACTAGAATTAATAAAATTAATTAGAATTAGTTGGAGTTAAATCCTGTTTGGAATATATTTTAGAGAAATGTTTTAAAATACTTTTAGAATCAATTTCATATAGATACTTTGTATAAGGTACTAAAGTAAAATAATAATAGGAATACTCAAGCTAATTTCAATGGAAGACTGAAAAATCACAAATAGACACAGAAACTGTGACAGACTCATCTTAATATCGGCAGATTCATAATAGGGGGGTTAAATCAAATCCTTCATTGAGTCACTTGGGGCATCAATGTGTTAAAGGTTAGGATCCAATATGCCTCCCTTTGGGCCAGTTTTAATAATCGGTCCCCACCTCTCTTGTCTTGGTGGACTACCTCGATTACCTTTACTTTTAAAGAATCTATGCTGGCATTATGTGAGATTAAAAAATGTCTAGGAACACTGTGATTTTGGACTTTTTTTTTACTATATTGCGACAGTGTTCCAACATTCTAATTTTGAATGGGCGTTTAGTCATGCCCACATATTTGAGCCCACACCCACATTCGAGTAGGTATACTACAAATGTGCTATTACAATTGCTGTATCCCTTAATACTGTACTCCTCCACATTATCAAAGTCCATGAATGTTTTGTTATTTTTATGCAGACATTTGCAAATTTTGCAGCTGCCGCAAGCAAAACTTTATACCTCCATTCCCCATACACAAGGGCTGGAGGTATTATATGAAATGCTTTTAAAAGATTCTGAAATTTCGGAAACCCATGATAAATTTATTACATGCTGTGCTGAATTCGTTCTACAAAATAATTACTTTTCTTTTTTGGATGTTTTTTATCTTCAAACCACCGGTACCGCCATGGGGACCGTTTTTGCTCCTAGTTTCGCCAATATATATATGGGCGACTGGGAGCAGAAATGTATCTACTCTATTCTGGACTCTAGTCTTATTAAATATTATCGTAAATACATTGACGACATCCTCATGGTATGGGCCGGTGATGAAGAGTTTCATGGATTTTGTTTGTTCCCTTAATTCTAATGCTTATGGGCTGCAATTTACCGCCAAGTTTGCGGGACAAGTATAGACTTTTTAGATCTTAAACTGGAAGCTAAGACCTACTCATTGGACAAAACCATCTCTACTTCAACGTATGTGAAAGAAGTAGATTCCAATGGGTATCTCCAGTTTAATAGTTGCCATCTGCCTAATTGGAAAAGGAATATTCCCTTTTCCCAGTTTGTTCGCCTCAGAAGAAATTGTTCTTTAGAGAAATTTGATAGTTTAGCATTGGACCTTAAGAACAAATTTAGGGAACGCAAGTATCCTGAGAGCTTGATAAACTCTAGTTTCCAAAAAGCAAGAGAAATAGATAGGAGCTCTCTTCTAGTTTATAAAAACAAAAATAAAGATTGTAAACATAACCAAAAGGAAATTCCTTCTTTTGTCACTACTTATAATTGTTTGGGTGTAGAAAGTAAATCGATCTTGTCAAAAAATTGGAATATTTTGCAATTAGATTCAATTTTGGGAGGTCTTTTACCTAATAAACCTTCCATATATTTCTGAAGGGCAAAAAATTTGAAGAGTATGATGTCACCGAGTTTGTTAAGTTCTGTACTCGAACCACAAAAACCTAGTGTCAATGGCTGTTTTGCTTGCGGCAGCTGCAAAATTTGCAAATGTCTGCATAAAAATAACAAAACATTCATGGACTTTGATAATGTGGAGGAGTACAGTATTAAGGGATACAGCAATTGTAATAGCACATTTGTAGTATACCTACTCGAATGTGGGTGTGGGCTCAAATATGTGGGCATGACTAAACGCCCATTCAAAATTAGAATGTTGGAACACTGTCGCAATATAGTAAAAAAAAAGTCCAAAATCACAGTGTTCCTAGACATTTTTTAATCTCACATAATGCCAGCATAGATTCTTTAAAAGTAAAGGTAATCGAGGTAGTCCACCAAGACAAGAGAGGTGGGGACCGATTATTAAAACTGGCCCAAAGGGAGGCATATTGGATCCTAACCTTTAACACATTGATGCCCCAAGTGACTCAATGAAGGATTTGATTTAACCCCCCTATTATGAATCTGCCGATATTAAGATGAGTCTGTCACAGTTTCTGTGTCTATTTGTGATTTTTCAGTCTTCCATTGAAATTAGCTTGAGTATTCCTATTATTATTTTACTTTAGTACCTTATACAAAGTATCTATATGAAATTGATTCTAAAAGTATTTTAAAACATTTCTCTAAAATATATTCCAAACAGGATTTAACTCCAACTAATTCTAATTAATTTTATTAATTCTAGTTTTTAAAAAAGTTTTTTAATTTTTTTTTCTATAGTTTGAAAAATGTAGTTCTGTAGACAATATTTTTTATATAAATATTTTTTATATAATTATCTTCTTATGTAAATTATTTAATAGTTTTTTGGTTCTGAAGACCTTTATAAGTGTTCCTCATGTATATCTGTATTCCCTAAGTTTTGTCTATATATATTTTTATATATTTTTATGAATTTTTATATTTGCATGGATATTATGTTTTCCTATTATGTATTGTGACCTGTTGCTGGATATGGAGAGGATTTATGCAGGCTTTAGTCGGAATAGATATCTCAATTTTTATAATGGATACTTATAGTAGGCATTAAGAGTTTAAACATATAGCTAATCTTGTTGCTTGTGCTAATGTATTTTTGCGCAATATATTATAACGACGTTCAGCCAATGATAGATCCTTTAGCTCCATAAGTAGTGACAGGTATGCAGCCCCACCACGCCCCCTGATGAAGTCACTCTGATGAAACGCATTGGGGTGGAGCTTACCTGTACTGTCTACGCGTGGGAAACGCTGCTCGATCCGGAGTTCACTGCTGTGCATATCCTAGGACGCTGGGGTAGGATCCTGGTGACCACCCTAACTTATTTCAAGCAGGACTCACATTAGCGCACTGTAAATATTCCCTTGCTCATATATATATATATATATATATATACACACACAAAATGGAGGTTGCTAAAATCAATTTATAACTTAATATAGAGCAGGTGCCGTAAGGTATGGGCAATTTACACAGATACAAAAAAAACCCCCAGCACTCTTGCAATTAGCCAGTAGCAAAACCATGACATTCTATCCTTAAAATAAGTCAGAGAATTTGTTACACGCATCTGCAGATATATGATAAGCTACCAGCCACTTACAAAGAATGTGGGAATGTGACGCTTACACTACTAACAAAAAGTGATCATAAAACGCCCTATTTTCTGAATCCACTTCTTAATTAATACAAGTCTTACATTTTCCCTGGAACTATTGACCTTATTTAACAGATAGAACAATACACTTTTCGACCACACCCCTATTTTTTTACTTCTACACATTCTAAAACTCTTTACCTTGCTTCAGTAACCACTGATTCATCAGAGCTCAAGCTGGATTCATCTCCCCAGGTACACTGCAGAATTGCATATCCACAACCTGGCTGTGATACCATGAGCTCTGGTGTGCCATCTTCACCAGGATTTACTGAAAGACTGTCCACCTGCAACGCCATGGTTGTAAAGACACCTAGTGATTATTCTTAGGCAAATAATAAAATACTGATAGCCAACATTTTATAATATATATCTAATAGATAGACATTAAGGGGACGAGCAAGAGCTGCACTTTCATCTGATTTAAAGATAGAAGCGCAGTGGGAATTTGCACTACGCATGCTCAAAATAGGAGTTAGCACAGAAAGATGCACTGCTCCTGTCTATGTCCGTATCTGTCTGCTCTGCTCTAGTATAGGAGTTGTGGGAGTGACAATTCCCTATGTCACAACTCTGGATAGGACGGACGTACACTGCTTGCACATCCCTCATATGTTAAACGCTGAATCAGATATTTACTGCATGAGTTCCAAGTACTTAGAATGCAGGGCTCTAGCCAAATATAAGTATACAAGTAACATTTTAGAGGATTTACATTCCAGTAAGGGTGGGTGATGAATGCTGAAAGCTATAAATGCAGAAGAACATGGCATGGTTAATAATTAGAATATTATTACATTTCTATAACTTACTTGTCCCTCCAGCAACCACTTCTTCAGAGGCACAAGTTGGCCGCATGCTAGATCAGCATCTGGGGGACTTTCCCAGCGAAATGCTCGGACCACACGGTCAGTGTATCCCAAAACTAACTCACAGCGGCCATCTCCATCTAAGTGACAAAAAAAACAACTCAAAACTTCGGTCTAATACAGACGAAACGCGTAGAGGGACAGGCCATAAGTCTCATCTGATCCAAAGGTCATCAGCCACATGTGAACTGCAGCTGACGGAGAAAGCAATCCTCTTCACAGATCCTGCTGGCGGTGAGAGCTGAGCAAAGCTACCTATGCTAGTTGGTTCCTGGCTTGTACTTTGTCGGTTTTTAACCCACACTCTCTGGCTGAGAGTGCAATCTGGCACACTTGCATTTTAGAAGTATTGTCTGTTCATTTCTAATAAATGGAAATTACTGCACCATGAAACGCTCCCTATTATTACCTTTTTGGATGTCACAAAATATCGGGCAGTTCAGAGACTGAACCAGAGATTGGGAAGCAGCGGTCCTGATAAGGAAAAGGACCTGGAGCATATATTTGGTGTCTGATATTGAACAAGTGGACGGACTCATTTTTCTGGTGGACTGTTTGTTTGGACTGAGTGCACTAAATTTGTTGCTGGTATATAATTGGCAAATTAATAACTTAATTGAACAATTAAAATGTATAAGAAGTAATAATTTCTGCTACATGAAAAAAAAATCCCTTTGCTCTTACCAATGTCACTTATGAGAGCAAGTTTAGTATTGGCAGGTAGATGTTGTGTATAAGTGGCTTTTAGCTCATCCCCCATTGAAAGATCATGCACAGCCTCCAGTTTAGAGCTCAGGTCAAAGAGATGAAACCAGCCTTCTGCACTAACCGCAACCACAAAGTTCTTAAAAGACAAGAAAGAAAGGAAAAATTCCAACATTTTACAGTTAAAAATAGAACTTCAAGCTGTGAACCCATGTCATAACAAAATAGTATCATATATACAATAAGAGAAAAGAGATCAGGCTGGATACAGACTTCTTTTTTTATGCGATTAGTTCATTGAGCAAAATATTTAGATAGATCTACAAGAGATGGGCTGACTAGATATTCATACACTGAGATTTTAGCCCCTTCCATGCAGAGACTTCCAAAAGGGGCTACCTAGACTTTTACAAATAAAGTGCACAGAAATTCTTGGCAGTATGAAGTAATTCACAATAATTCCCATTGATGGACATGGATTTGCAAGCATGCATAATACTGAACAGCATCTAAAATCCAAATGAGCCAGGCTTTGCTCTCTGTGAATGCTAAATGTTAGAGCTGCTAACAAAATAAACTTTTTGAAAAATGAAGTAGCTTTAGGACCGGATTCAGAGTTTTAGTGGATCCCTAAGGCGGATCTGCTAAAACGTGCTATGCAGAGGTGCGTTTCTTTAGAAATACGCACCTCTGAATTGCCCTTAACTAAAACAGACACTAATTATTAAACCCGCAGTCAGAGCCGTAATGGCTCCAGCCGCGGGTTACCATGGCGCAGCATGTTT
>WWET01000718.1:449014-460037 GCA_011038615.1 Limnodynastes dumerilii
GGGGCACAAAGGCTTGTTGGACAAACAGAAGGAAGGGGCCAATAAGGCTGACTGGACACAAATAAAGAGGGGGGCCATAAGGTTGCCTGGACACAGAAGGAGGGGGCATTAAGGCTGAATAAACACAGGAGAAGCAATAAGGATGGGTGGACACACATAAAGAGGTGGCAATAAGACTGGTTGGACACAGAAGGAAGGGGAAATAAGGCTGGTTGAAAACACAGAAAGAGAGAGTATACAGCTGACTGGACACAGAAGGAAAGGCAAAATAGCTGGTTGGACAAACAGAAGGGAAAAATAAGGCTGGCTGGACACATATTTTTTTTATATATATATATGTGTGTGTGTGTGTGTGTGTGTGTGTGTTAATGTGAAGCAGGGGCCCCCACAGACCTTAGTCTGGCCCTGGATATAGTAACTCAATAGCTATATACTTGACAATAGACACTATTTTGTCAACTCATATTGTCAACTAACATTCATGCTGAATACTTACTGTTAATAATTGTGCAATTCTATAGATGGTATATGCATGGCCATGCTTTATAGTTTTTTAATGTGTTTGTATTGTTTGGTGTAAGTACATTGAGGTCTTTTCTGACCCTTATTTTATTTTTAATTATTTAATTTTTAATCTCTATTTTCTATACCTAAAATAAACCTATTCTTGTAGTATAATATATTGCTATTGTGTTACTATATCCTATCAGCACTTTGTCACTTGTTCCATCATTTCAGATCTGAAGCTATTTGCTAAGGTGCTTGCGGATAGGTTAAACTGGGTACTTCCCTCACTTATAAATCCAGACCAAGTAGGGTTTGTTCCGTCAAGAAAAGCTGCTGATAACACCAGGTGTACTATAAACCTAATTCATCATATCAATGCGACTAAAACCCCATCAGTAGTATTAGCCCTACATGCTGAGAAGGCTTTTAAACGCCTCTCTTGGAGCTTTATTCTATCCGCCTTACAATCCTTTGGAATCAAGGGTAGTTTCCTAAGTGCTATCAAAGCTCTTTATCAATCCCCCCAGCTAAAATCCATTTGAACCCTGATATTAATGGAATAGCTTTGAAAGATAGGCATTATAAAATCTCATTTTTCACGGATGATGTACTCTTAACGCTAGCCAACCCACAAATTTCCCTTCCTAACTTATTCAATGAACTGATTGATTATGCCTTGCTATCTGGATATAAAGTGAATAATTCAAAGTCAGAGGCTTTACCTCTACACATTTCCCAATCAGGTCTGATGACTAGCTTTGACTTTCAATGGCAGCCAAACTCACTTAAATACTTAGGTGTTCAAGTAACTAAGACATATGCTGCTCTGTATGCAGCTAACTACACCCCCCTTCTCAGATCAATTGCTCAGGATCTGGAGAGATGGAAACCAATGTATATCTCATGGATAGGTCGTATAAACGCTATCAAAATGAACCTCCTCCCATGTCTGTTGTATCTGTTTCAGACCCTCCCAATAACTGTTCCTACCTCTGTTCTTAGGACATTGCAATCATTGTGTATGAAATTTGTTTGGGAAGGGAAGAAACCTAGACTGCATAGAACTATACTTGCTAAATCCTCTGTTAATGAAGGTCTGGAGTTACCCTTGATACATAATTACTACCTGGTGGCACAGCTGAATCACATGGTTACATGGCACACTAAACCAGGAATTAAAACATGGGTGGACATAGAGAATGGACTTCTTAATGTAGGAAGGATTGACTGTCTCCCTTGGCTAACAAGAGCCAATAGGCCATCGGAAGTATATGAAATACCCACCATACAGTTCACCCTTAAAATATGGGACGCAATATATGCCAAATATGATCTCACTTCTCAGCCCTCTCCTTTAACCCCAATATTGCTCCACCCACTATTTCCTACGAGTGTAAGTCAACAAACCACAAATTCCTGGTCACGAAAGGGCATTGATCGTTTCCTTCATATTCTGAGTCAGTTTGTGCCCCAGACATTTTCAGATTTCAGGGACAAATACAACCTCCCAGATTCAGATTTTTACCTATATCTCCAAGCCTGTAAATTTATTCAGACCCAGACTCGTTCTAAGTCACTGCGACGCCTGACACAATTCGAGCGCTTCTGTATTTACATGGTGGGGCAGCGGGGAATGATTTCCCAATTATACCACATGGTCCTACAACCTCCAATCATGGAACGTGAACTCCATGAAAGTGCCTGGGAGGAGGATCTGGGGCTGTCTGTGGACTACGAGGTATGGTCAGATATTAGGCTCTGTACTGCTAAAGCTTCTCTCAATGTTGGAATCAGAGAAACAGCTTATAAGGTATATACATGTTGGTATTTATATAAACACACAGAGTTGCGCTATGGAATCTAACCAACAATATTTATAAAAAAAATACCAGATAACGACATATAAAACAATATATAAGTATAAAATCATACAGATAGATATTATCTATTACACCTGTCGACAGGATTTATATATGGTGTAAATGATAAGTTTGTTTTGCCCTTAAAATTAAAATAAACTGATCTCCTTATCCCCCGTAGGACTAATAATTGCACTCATATATCTAAATTTTCATAGGTACCACCATTCGATACATAAGTAAATATCAACTTTTTTGTATGTCAAAATTCAACTATTTGTTGAACAACTTCTGCAGTTCATTTAGTCCACAGTATTTCTACCAATCAGTATAGGTGGTAATGTTTTTATAACTGCTAGCAGTATATAAATCCTGTCGACAGGTGTAATAGATAATATTGACCTTTATCTATCTGTGCAATATTGATTTTATACGTTGTTATTTCTGAAATGTTTTAGTTATGTGCATTGTATGATTTTTTACTTATATATTGTTTTATATGTCGTTATCTGGTACTTTTTTTTAATAAATATTGTTGGTTAGATTCCATAGCGCAACCCTGTGTGTTTATATATGTCTTTTTAAAGGGGACTAGTCATCCCCAGAGTTGCTGCTGGAAAAATACCATTGATATTGAAATCACAAAAAACGCAATATTCCTTTTAACCGAGCGCTGGTGTAGTACCTGGATGAATTTCCAAGTATCATTTTTCTTATGTTGGTATTTAGTTCCATCAAAGTTTCAACTTTTTTTTCCATCTGTGTCTTACCTTTGTTGGAGAAATTGTGGTGAGATGGGTTCTTTCACATATGGTGGAGCTGTCCTGTTATAACTAATTTTTGGAAGGACAGGAAGGACTATCCATTTCCTAAACCAACTTCTGGAAGTAGATCTTCCATATGATCCTGCTGTGTTTCTACTGAATAAACCATTGTCCTCGATATCTAAATCATCAGATAAACTATTACTACAATGCTGCAACATAGCCAAATCATTAATAACTAAACACTGGAAAAACCCTCTAGCTCCTCCACAAGCTGCTTTTTTTAATATGATCTGGCATTTATCATCAATGGAATATATTACAGCCTTAATGAACAACAGGGTCAAAGCCTTTCAGTCCACCTGTGAAGCATGGTACCATTTCTTTAATATTCCTATCCCAGGGAGTTTATGAAAGGATAGCTTATATGGCTTTGATTTACCTTCCCTACCCCCTTACCCCTTCCCTCCACCTTTTTTTTCTAGAGCTGGTCTCTTCTCTTCTCTCTCCCCTCTATCATAAGTTAGGCCTTGTAACTATCCCTTGGTACATAACTCATTTAAGAATGTTAAATGTATGACCTACGTAAATATCGGGATAAGTTTGTTGATTTTCTTATCTATAGGTCCTGTCTATTGATAACTACTTACTATGGTTCCATAAATGTTGTTTTTTATTTTTGTGGATGATCCTGGTATGGATGATCCAAAAAACATGAATAAATAAAGAGATTTTAAAAAAGGAGGCTCTACCCAGGGCTAATAGCACTGTCGCAGCTAACATTGATCCAGAACTACGTTTGCAATACTTTACTCGTGTAGCGTATTTACGCATGCGTACCTTCTATACACTCCCCTTGTCACACCCCTTGAATGTATGTATTTTGTCCAAGATACACTTTCCAAACCCTACCTTAACTTTTGGCAACGTAACCGATGTGATCCGCACACGTACGTATGGGCAACACGTATTTACGCAGCTAAGCAAACCCATACTGTACACTTTAAATACAAACTCCCGCCTACATAACGTATTTCAGACGTATTTTTGTGAAACGTAAAATTGTCACGCCCACGCGTAAGTATTTACGTGACACATACGCGAATGGCCCATACGTTCACATTTCCGCTACGTTACGGTGCGTATTTTCTATGGTGCGCATGCGCAGTACTTTCTAAAAGGCGATTTTACGTCTCCGCCACGCGTAAATTCGCTCACAAGTGTTTTTCTGGATCTGGGCCATTGTTTTCTACTGTTGTATTTTCCATTTGTAAACTTTCCAATAATGGGGAGTCTTCACATCAATCTACTGGATTATGCCACTTACACAGACAATAGATGGAGACTTTATGCACTAAGTATTCCTCTGCTACTAAAAACTAGTACACACAGCACTGTACTCCAATTATTATGTATGAAGAACCAATCTGCCCAACTTTCACAGTTCTTTTGTTTTTCCCTATACCTTGAAATAACTAGTATTAATCAAACAAAGGATGGACACATGGAAATCAGTCAGATTTAATGCAAGCAGTTAAATGGCAAACAGCAGAATGGTCACTCATACACCATACAATCAGACACACCTTACAGAAATGACAACACGGAGGCATTAGCTGTGATTAAAAAAGGGTACATGGTTTATTGAAAATTTGAGTTAATTGAAATTGATGACTATGTAATATGGTATCCGGGAGTGAATAGGTGGCCCAATAGCAGATGGGGGGTTCAGCACACACCCCCCCAACAAAAAAACCCAAAAGATCAGAGCTCTTATAACCTTGGCACCCGCTTGAGACCGGTCTTCCAGCAAGAACACTGGTTTTATCCCGTTCATACTGCACACCCCAGCACCTGGAAGGTGGAAGATCCTACAGGACCTAACCACTAGGGTATGATGTCCTCAAATCGCTCCAAGGTCGTAGTTGTTGCCAGACCAGTCCCTCCAACAAAAATTCTTTCATGCGCCAAAATCACCATCTTTTTTGCTGACCCCCCAGTGCTACCACCCAACCTTACCCTGTCTGGAAGGAAAAGTTAGAGCAAAAATAAACCACAATACAATGTACTTAAACAACTCTAAGGGAGGGTGGGAGATTCTAAGCTAAAAGAGGCTGCAACCTACACCCCCAACTTTCTAATACCCTCTCTTTTACTCCTAACCTATTGGTCCCCTCATCTTAAGAACAAAATCAAAACAATTAAACAACTAACAAATTAACTCTATTCTATGCTGTCTGGTGAGCACCTGCCTGCCGTTTATGACCCTGCTGCCCTATTGCGGCCTTGGTTCTTTTAAACGGCAAACACTGGAATGCTCACTCATACACGATCACCTCCTGATATGTATGTGCGTTGCACTGTGTTTGTGTGTGTATGTATGTGGGGTGCGTTGTGTGTATGTATATGTATGTGGACTACAGTGTGTGTGTGTGTGTGTGTGTATGTATGTGGGGTGCACTGTGTTTGTGTGTATATATGCATGTGGGGTACACTGTGTTTGTGTGTGTATATTTATGTGGGGTGCACTGTGTTTGTGTGTGTATATGTATGTGGGGTGCACTGTATTTGTATGTGTATTTAGTGTGTATAGAATAAAGAGGGGGACAATAAGGCTGGCTGGACACAGAGAAGAAGGGGCATTGAGACTGACTGGTAACACAGAAAGAATGGACAATAAGGGTAAATGGACACACGTAAGGAGGGGGCATAAAGGCTAGCTGGCCAGACATACACATGGAAAGGAGAAATTGGGTGGCTGTAGATACGCACACATGGAGGGGGAGATTGGATAGCTTTAGAGAAACACAAGAAGGCAGGAAAGGGTGACTGCAGAGAAACACACACAAGAAGTGGGAGATTGGATGGCTGTGGAGACACACACACACACACACACGGAGGAGGATATTGGATGGCTGTAGAGAAACACACAGAAGGAGGAGGCAGAAAGGCTGGATGGAGGCCTATTTAATATGTGTATATCTCTATGCTTTCTTAGTTAATCCCTCATATAGTTGTACTAACTCAGACATTTCCTTTAATTGAATGTAGCCCAGTAAAATACAGTGCTTTTTCTGTAAGAAAAAAGGTGCCGGAACTCACATCAACTCATGCGCGACCACACAACCAATCACAAGCCGAGCAGTGACATCACAACCAGCACGGACGAAGTATGCATGTAGTGGACTTAGCACACAAGCAAAAACAACAAAGATCCATCTCAGTGCTAAAAGAGACTGCAGCTGCTATAATGCCCACAGCGTTCCACCAAACACACTGAATTCAAAGAGAAAATAAAAAAAGGTATTGCTGCAGCGCTGTCAGGATGAATAATATAATAAAGTCTGGTATAATTCAATGAAAGACGTCTCCAGGTTCCCCAAAAGTGATCTGTGTCTTTCCAAATAGAACAAACAGGCTCTCTCTCGTATCCTCCCAGAGGCGGGTCCCAACCATAAAAACAAATGAACAAAAAATGGATCAGTAAACAAATAGTTAAGGGAAAATCTCATATAATTAAACACTTTGGACCTGATTCAGAGATTGAAAATAAGAGAGCAAAGTTACACCTAGGCAAAACCATGTTGATTTCAGGGGGAATTAAGTTAATTGTAGTCTTTGCATGCACAGATATATCTTTAAATTGCTTACTGCACACAGATACTGACCAGCTTTACTATTACACTGTTATTTAGACTTGGGCTGGGAAACATCACCTCTCAACTCTAATACTGTTCGCAACAGATGAAATATGACTCCCCTGCAATCAACATGGTTTAGCCCAGGAGTTACTAAGATCAAACACTGTAAGTCTGGATCCAGCCCAATGTTATCATTTACACTCTGTATACTTTCAATGGAATATTTGTCAAAAGCTGTTACTTGTATGTTTCAATCTGCAATCTATGCTGTTGTTTGATGGGCACTGCATATTATGTATTTTTTATAACAATGATGTAATATATAAACATAATGCATTATGTGTATGTTTTTTGTAGTTTTCATGTGTTTTTAGTTTGCTCTGATGTATATTGCAGTAGGGGTTATTGTCCTTTAAGAATCCCTTTAAACTACTAACCAATCGGATCAGGGGGCAGGGTTCTTAAACCCTTCAGCTCCGGTCACTGTTATGCACCTTGAGAAAGGCCGAAGCTTGTCAGCTGAAGCGCGTTTGTGGAGTGCTTGCGGTGACAGCCGGAATCCTCTCAGCTGTCCTAGGTCTACAATCTGCCTCTTTGTCCCAGGAACAACATCTATTTGGGTGCTTTGGTTGTTACTTAGGTACACCTGCTCGTTCTTCTTGGCCCACTGGCACATGTTTTATTTATGTGTTCCATTCATGTGGCTATTTTAAATTAAACCGTTTGTTTACTGATCCGTTTTTTTGTTCATTTGTTTTTATGGTTGGGACCCGCCTCTTGGAGGATACGAGAGGGAGCCCGTTTGTTCTATTTGGAAAGACATAGATCATTTTGGGGGGACCTGGAGACGTCTTTTATTGAATTATACCAGACTTTATTATATTATTCATCCAGACAGCGCTGCAGTGATAAATTTTTTTTATTTTACCTTTGACACACAAGCAGCCCTCATGCACCGTTCTAATGATTTTGCTGCCGAAACTTTTAAAACTTGGAAAATCCATCGAAAAATGGTGCCGTTCCGATGCGTTCTCTGACAAAAAAAACACTGGTAAAATATATATATCATTTTATGTATCACTAGTACATTGAGAATATTACTTTTATATTATTAGGTTTTTCCTGTTCATATGAACAAAGTTGATATTTAAGTATGTATTTTAAGTAAGTATATATTAAGTATGTAGCGTTTCCAGAAAAAATGGTCTATGTAGTCATTTACCGAGTTTATAACGTCAAATATGAAAATAAATAGTCCAATGCCCCTTTATTTAATAAACAACATTTATATGTAGACAACACTGCTAACGACAAAATAAAACTATTGATGTATGGCAGTCACTAAAATATGATGTGTGTTGTATGGCGAAAATTAGATTTTACACCTTATCATACGTGCAAATGAGATTTAAGACACGCCCCTTCACAGACACCCACCTCCATGTGTACCTATTTTTCATAATAAAAATGTTGGAGGGTATGGTATTTCCTGATGGGCCCTTCATGCCCCAATCCGACCCTGCCACTGCTTAGCAGAGTCTGCTGGCTTTATGAGTAAAGGTCAGTTGATAATGACATTTGGCCAGGGCCTGGTCTGTTCTGTGGTGGGTTGCAGTCCTCCATTTACTGAAGGCACACATGTGGAAGTTTTGCCTTTGGTTAGGTACAGACATGAGCTTCGAGAGCAAAATCAAGCAAAGAATGAAGTGGGTATATTGGTCTGTCTAACAGGAATGGTCTCCTAATACTCCACTAAGGAGGGTGAATTTAAGCAGTGGATTGGTAAAACAACATCAAGTGGAATGACTTCTCAATAATCCCACTCCACTCACAAAAGAAGAGGGGCGTGGTGACAACAGCCCCCCATTTCTCCAATGCGTTGCCTATGTATCTCATGTGGGATTTGTTAATATATGGGATTTAACCACAAGCATAGTATCTTTGGGTGGCAGATTTAATCAATGTAACAAGACGAGGACGCACAAGCACTGATAGTAAAGTGGCATTGCTTGCAGCGTGGTCTAATTATGCTGTGAGAGGTCGTAACCCGGCCTGTAGGTATCTGTGACGGCTCAGCAGCCGCCTAGACAGCCGACCACACCCCGCCCTGGGAACTGCCAGATAAGCTCCGCCTACTGCATGGGATCAGCGCAGGCTGTTGTGCGGGTTGGCCTGACGTCTGTACGCCACTTTTTGTTTATACAGGTGAGGAGGGAGTTGCGAAGGGAGACACAGGTGAAGGAAGGGAACACCCTCTCACACTGTAGCAGCAAGCATACGGCCACATCATGTTACCCTCTGCGCTGAGAAGGTGGCTGAATAGACCACAGGTAGGAAAATCTGCTCACCTGGCAAAACTCATTTATTCACACGCTCTTATATAAGTGTTATTTCAGTCAATACACTTTCTCTTCATATTGTTGTAAAATCTGGCGGATCGGTTTTATTCCTGTACACCCAGCAACTTTCTGAGTAAACTGCTGTGACATTAACTGCAATGCTTTGCGAATTCTTGTGTTTGATGCTTGTTCTCAATGTTCAGGAAAAGGAAGTGTTAAAGCATTCTAATAAGTAGTACTTGATAAACCAGTTTTAAGAGATGTGAAATCGTGTGGGAATGCACCTATCCCTTTTGGATTGTGCAAGGAGAAGAACAGCCAATGCCAATCTTGCTTTTGTTCTGGTAACCCTCTCACCCAGGTGTAAAATGACGAAGAAGGATGCCTCCTGTTCCCTCTAATTGCAGGATGCAGTCTGTTTTATAGGTGGCACGTTCGTATAGAGTAGTTTGTTAGTGCCTGTAATCTGCTGATACAATGCTACTGAAAACTTTTAATTGTGTGTGTGTGTGTGTGACAAGCCCTTTGCATGAGTCCATAAAAAACATAGATATACGGACACATGAAAACATATATTTTTAAAACTTCAGAGCTGTGTCCTACTGGCACTTAATAAAAATCTGTTAATTAAAATTAACACATGTTAGAGTTGTGTAACAGAACAAACCTTTACATATTGAGCACTATGGGGTTTAACCAGAGTTTGAGAATAAGGGCAAAACAGGTGCAAGTGTACAGCTTGGATAAACCATTTTATAAAGTGCGGGGTGTTAATTAATTTGAATTATTTTGCATGTAGAGAAAATACATTACTTTTGCACATAGAACTCACATACAGCATACCTGTATGTTTAATCTATAAACTAATTAAGCTAAGAGATTTCACCTCAATTCTAATTCCACTTTCCATTTATATTTCTGTTATTTTGCATATTACAATGATGATTGGTCTCCCATGTTTGTTTGTTTGTTTTTTAATATCAAATAGAGCTGTCAATTCAGTGCCAGTCTTCTCTACAATACTGTGCTCCGTTCTGGAGGCCGTATCTCCAGAAGGACATGAGTCCTTTTGAGACCATGCAAAGAAGAGAAGCTAAAATTGGTGAAGGCATGCATCCCAAAACATACCAAGAAAGACTAGAGGAACTAAACATACTGTATATGCCTGGGAGCAGATTTTGGACAAGGGGATAGGAAAGCAACTTTCAAATATTTCATGAGTTGTAACCAGGTATAGTAGAACGCAAATTTTTAAAGAAAGAGGTATATTTGAGCAGGAGGGCATGCGTATACACTTAGAGTGTGGCAGGTTTAGAGGAAATGTGTTGAAAAACAACTTCACTAAGGGATAATTGATAAGTAAAATGTATAGAAACATAGAAAGTGACAGCAGATAAGAGCCACATGGCCCATCCAGTCTGCCCATTTGTTTATTCAAAACTATACTGACCCGTTTACCCTCAATTTAGTTTACAATTTAGGATATCCTTATATTTATCCCAAGAATGTTTAAACTGTTCTACTGTATTGGCCTCAACCACCTCAGATGGGAGGCTATTCCACTTATCTATCACCCTTTCAGTGAAGTAATTTTTCCCGTTTACCCTTAGTTTACAATTTAGGATATCCTTATATTTATCCCAAGAATGTTTAAACTGTTCTACTGTATTGGCCTCAACCACCTCAGCTCAGATGCTATTCCACTTATCTATCACCCTTTCAGTGAAGTAATTTTTCCGCACATTTCCTTTGAATCTACCACCCTCCAGTTTATATTCATGCCCTCGTGTTCTATTACACCTTTTCTTTTGAAAAATGCTACCATCCTCTAGCCGGTCACAACCCTTGATGTATTTGAAAGCTGCAATCATGTCCCCCCTCTCCCTTCTCTGCTCCAAGCTATACATTTATAC
>WWET01000718.1:471469-491362 GCA_011038615.1 Limnodynastes dumerilii
TTCCACCTGACTATTACAATGTAGGTAGGTGAATTTTAGCTCTGGATAAACTCCCTTATACTGGAAGTGTATGTATGTGATGGAGGAAGCTAAATATCACAAAATGCCATTTATCCCAAACAACTTCTGCAAACACATAAAACACAGAATGTAAAACTACTCGTAACAAACTATAACATCTGCCATCTTGTTATATAATCTATTAGCAGCAATAGAAATGATAAAAGTATGGCCTTTGTACCATAACAACAAACTATTCTTATTTGCACGTGGTGTCAGCCATTTTGTAATCAGTCTTTCCAAAACTGCTCGCGTTTACTT
Source organism: Limnodynastes dumerilii (assembly GCA_011038615.1). Taxonomy (NCBI): domain Eukaryota; kingdom Metazoa; phylum Chordata; class Amphibia; order Anura; family Limnodynastidae; genus Limnodynastes; species Limnodynastes dumerilii. Next base: position 471,791 of record WWET01000718.1, read on the forward strand.
ATAGAGATAACAAATTCCAATCTCTTGCGTAATATTCACATCAACAAACTAACTTAACCAATTCCACAGATGCACAGATCCTTAATCACTTCGGGCTGGATCCAGACTCCTGCATGCTCTTCATACATGCGGGAGTCTGGCAGCGCGAACAAGAGGGAAGTGAATACTCCCTGTCACTCCCCTCACTCGTGCAGGCTTTATAGCACCTTACGCAGCCATAAGCCTACCTTAACTAAAGCGTGCGGATCAGCGGCATTTACGCGAGTGTAGGCTCCCTCTCTCACACTGTACAATTACCTTGCTTCCACCACACCCCCCTTAGCGGGAGGAGGGAAAGCACAGCCCTTTTCTCTTGAAATGGCATCGTATGGAACGAATGCTATGTACATTAGTGTAACTATCGTAACACAAACACAACATCTGGAGGGCGCATGACGTCCATAACTCTGGATGTGGTCTTTCATCCTTGCTGCACATTTCCAACACACTATATTTATTTCTCTGTTTTACCGTACAATCATTACACCACAGCTGCTTCTAACAAAAACATATCATGACGTTTAACACTTATACAGTTACATCTCAGAACATTATCACATAGTATCTACAAAATCCTATTCAATTCACTCTAGAAACTTGTTATAAAACAATCCTCTGTTTTTCTTTTAGTCAAAAGATTGGGGACCAGATTCACACTGAACTGTCCTGTTCCCTCCAATGTCCTGACCTTGTGTTTAGGTGCCTTATCTTACCATGTGTATTTCTCCTTTTAAACAGGAAAAATACACATGGACTTTGGCAATCCCTCCCTAATCTAAATGACATGACCTTGAGGTGCCTTATCTTACCATGTGTATTTCTCCTTCACACACACACACACACACACACACAGGCACACTTCTAACTCAATCTACTTGCGTAACCTCTACATACATTGTGTAGTCTATATGATTTTGCAGACGCAGTGGCTCCGTACTTAAAAATACTCGCCAAAGAAGCAGCAGCAACTTTAGTGTGAATCAGGGCCCTAGATTCTCAGATCTGATTTTTTTCCTTTAATCTAATAAGGACATCTCTAATAAGGACATCTCTAATTTTTATATATCAACATGTTTTCATTTTCTGAGGTAACTGCTGAAGCATATGCCAATCCAATACTATATGTGAAAATAATAAATGTGGATGCTACCATAACATATTAATAGATTACATTTTTATATGATTTGTTTAACAGAGCATTGCAACGAGGATACCTGACTCAAGAAATGATTGATGACTATGAGCCAGAACTAATGATTTCCATCCCACGCTTGGCAATTATAAGGTGAGAAGAGATGGAAAAAGAAGTAGTGTGTACTATGCTTGTGGTGTGCCAGCTCCTGGATTTTAGGTGACTAGTATATAAATACTAGCCCTTAGTTGTATGGTAGGGGCCATTTAGTAACAGCCACTGAGAGTTTACTAACTAAACTTACTAAACTTACTAAACAAGTACCCCACTTCCTCCTAAAGGATTTTCTTTTTTTAACTTTTTATTGTTTATAGGTTTTGTTTAACTTGGCAGTGTGACACCATTGGTAATGGAGTTATGCTTCACTGGTTGAACTAAAGCCTATGAGTAGACAGAGACCTGCTAAAGACCACCCATGGGAGCTCCAGCCTAATTAAAGGCTAACATAAGGCAGTTAGCCCAGCATTATTAACGGGTGAAATTCACCTTGCTGTGGTTGCTTTTATTATTTTTTTGTTTCTGTACTTGACTTATACTATATTTGAGTTAGAGACAGTCAATAGCTCGTTGTTGTGAAAATGTAAGAAATTCTTTATAATGAATGTGAAAGTATTCCAAATCCTTTTTTCAGAAACGTATCCATTCATTAGCCAGACAGGCTAGAGGAGCCTTAAGGTTAGGCTATGGGGACGGAATGAGATGAGGGAATGCAGCATAGAAGGGGAGTCTTGGGGTTAGGCTGTGGAGAGGCGATGAATCGGATAAGGGGAAGGTTGGGGTCAGGCTTCGGGTAAGGGAGAATTAGAGAGAAGATTAGGTGGTTGAACCATCAATGCTAGGGATCATCGCTTACCGGTTTCCCAACAGGGAAGGAACAGTCTGTTGCGGTCCCACCTCGGAAACGCAGTGTATAAAATGGCCCTGTCGAAAAGGACCTTTCTCATCAGCGAAACAAACCCATCATACAGTTAATATAGATTGCCTGTGGTTTTACTCTTAGGATTTTATAGGGAGCATTTCTACAATTTCTACACATTCACTAAATTATTCTGTGCTATACTTTATTATTTTTATTTATTTTTTATTAAATAGTGGGCTTGCCATGTAGCTAAGGATACATTTACCAAGTTTTCTGTGTGTGTGTGTGTGTGTGTGTGAGAGAGAGAGAGATCATTATTGGTGCGTTATTTGGTGTCTCAATTATTTTCAAATCTATTAGGAGGAAGTGGGGTGTAGTATGAGAGTAGTACTATATTGCTGTGGAACACAATACTTTCAGACACTACCAAGTATAATGATATTGGATTAGAAGCTGAGAAATGCATGACAATTGAATTCACCATCCTGTTTATATTTTACAGCATATTGTCAGTGTTTTTGTTTTTCTTAATACCTTTAGTGGACTTCTCATTTTTCCTGATGGACCCTTAAACTTGGAAAAGAGACCAGAGGAGATGTGTGAACTTTTCAGTCCATTCTATGGTTTACTGAAAAAAATAAGGTAATTGGAAATGTGGATAATATAAATAAGTTGCCTGTCCAATCCATTGGTATACTATATATGTTAGTTGTTTGACACACAGTTTATTATTGGCCATATAAAACTTAATATACTATGGTTTTATAGCAAGTTGAAAATGTGATTAACTGCCTTATTGTCAAGTTTTAGTAATTGGATTTCTGTACTGCTCCTATTGATGACTCTTCCTGGAAAAGTACACCAACACATTTTATCACTACTAGCATGTGGTGGATTTAGATAATCCTATTAGAAAATTCACACATACAAACACATTTATTCTTCTGTGCTATAACATCCACTTATAATTGGAAACTGGAGTTTGGCTATTTTGCATTAAGCAATAGCTGCAATTGCAACATGACAAATTTTTCAGTTGACAGATTTTGGAGATGAGGCCATCTGTCCTGCTTTCCTCTGCCCAGTCCTAATTGTAAAACTCTATCATTAATGGCAACACTATATAAATGTTGATGGAATCTGTATTTATTTAGTTCTTTTTTCTTTTCTCCCTATTAGGGAACTCCTTTGCATACTGACCACAAATGAGCTATTTTCTCTTGAGAGAGCCCTGTGCTCAGCTTCTTCTGAAGACCCTTCTGTACACCTGTCATCGTGTTTCTCTGCCGATATGAACGCCTTGCAAACACAACAAGAGTCCTCTGCTTCTAGTGCACAGAGCTTCCAAAACACAACTGCTGCAAACGTTCAACATGAATGTTCTAATACATATAGCGTTGCAGTACCTGATACAGACTTCAGTGATTCTCTGTGTGTTCAGAGCACATCCAGTAGCCAGGAAGACAGTGTGTTGGCGGGCTCTGAAGATGAGGAATGCTTTGCTAACCAGGGGATCAAATCAGAGAATAGCACAATGAAGCCAAGGGAAATACTCCGCAATATGCAAATCAGATGTGCAATTAGGTAAATATGCATAAACTTATTTTTGTTTAAATGAATAACAATGTAATTTTTTTCTGTTGAAAATCTGAGTTTTTTTTCCCTCTGGCAATAGAGCAGGGAAGATGCTTGCCTGTAAACTTAGTGGTCAACCATCTCACTCTTAAATTATGCTTATTTGTACCTTGCAGGGAGACAAGATAAGATAATTAATCTGCCAGACATAGCTAACCAAGTGGCACTGTGCTGCTCTCATTTATAACATTTTAACCGGGATAATTTATCCCCTCCATCTACACTCCAGTCTATAAGCTAATTTTTGAGGAGGACCTACATATGCTTAATGCCCTCTGGGACCCATGAGAAGTCTCTAACGTTGTTAAAGCTTTACCAAAGAAGAGAGCCCCAGGCCCAAATGGTTTCCGCAGTTATTTTTACATGTATAAACCCATAAGCTCACTCATTTATTTGCTACTGTTCAAGAAGGCAGCTCATTCCCAGCTGGAGGCCTAAATAATTACTATCCTTAAACCTGGTAAGGACCCTACCAAAGTTATAGGCCCATAGCATCACTTAAAACTTACAGATTTTTTGATAAGTTGTTAGCTAAGAGAATTTCCCCTCTCCTACTGAAGTTGATCCTGATCAAGTTGAGTTTGTATTGGATAGGTGATGCAACCAGACAGGTTCTTAATATTATTTAATTAAAAAGGGTGTCAAGGGACCCCTCTGTCACTAAATGTAGAAAAAGCCTTTGATCAGCTGCACTGGAGTTATGTGCAGGAGGTTTTCCACAGATTTGGTTTCCAAGGTAAATTATTACATGCTGCTTTGTCATTATATACTATTCCTAGTGCTTGCGTATTTTGCAACTGTTTTCTATCCAAGCCCTCCCCTATCATTATTGGTGCTAGGCAGGGGAGCCCATTGTCCCACATATCTGTGCCAAGGTTATAACACACCTTACCATGAGGATATGCAGTTCCCCAGCTCTTGCTAGTTTTATTTTTGGCTCAGTCTCCCATAAAATATCTTTTTTTAACTTGTCACTCTCCCTGCCCCCCAGTCCTATATTCTTTTATTGAGGAGGTTAGAGCTGCCTCCTCATATTGGCTTAATACCACCAAGGCCTTACCTGTAAATCTTCTCCTGATTTATTACTGAATAACTTATCCTTCTGTCTGGTAGTAGGAAGCCTTGTACTATTTAGGTATCTAGATTCCCTTCTCTGTAACAGCTGACCCTTAATCTCCCAGTTTACACTCCTCACTCATGGCTGGATGGGACAGGAAATATCTTGGTTTGGCTGAGGTGCAGCCTTAAGCTGGGCATAAATCGGAAAGAGTTCAGCGCTCCAAGTCTATGTAGGGATAGTTGGTGTAAGTCCGGCTGCTGCCTTCTGGGCATACACTAAGGGCCTGATCCAGACCTACAGCCGCACACAACCTTCACACGGCGGCGTAATGGCCGGTGGACGTAACTATAGTAATGGCCGCCAGTTGTTATGAAAAGAGGACTCCTCCCTTTACGCATGCTGTATCTCCGCCGTCAAGGGCTGAGATAGTTGCAGAGCTGATTGTAATAATTAGGGTAGGAAGCTTGATACGTAAGATTCCAGATTTCCACCCACCAGTTGGAGTGCACGGGACATGCACTCCCCGCTAGGACGACGGCCGTACAGGCCGTAAGACTAGTATCAGTCCCAGCAGGGGATGGCCCGATAAATGGGACTGTCCCGTTATTGGCACCATACACCTCCTCTGCTGGGGCCGATAATCCTAGCAGAAGAGAGGGGACAGGTCTCTCTATTGTATCTATCTATCGCTGCTCTGACAGCTTTGAAGGTATACTTTAAAGCTGTCAGAGCAGCATAGTACATAGATATGCAGCAGTGGCTATTACAGGCAGTACAGATAAGTATCAACCGAAGCCGTGCTTCACACAGTGTGGCTTCGGCTAATCCTTGTCTGGTGCGTTTATTTGATGATTCAAAAATTGATCCTGGCCATAAACTACAGCGATTATTTGCCCGATCACCCGATAGTGTATGGCCAGCTTTAAAAATGACTATACTCCCAAAAATTATTTTATTTTTTTCTGCGATGTCTGACTCTGAAGATTTCAAAGTCCTGGCATGAACTCCCTGTTCAGTCCTGCAAAGGGGTCAATGCACAGGACTTCATTCAAACTTTGAATGAATAATAATAGGTCTTGTAAAGACCTTGCAGATCATCGTGGGACCTCACAGGAGGAGTGAATAATAGTAAATTCTGTGAACAAAGCTGCCAGGCTTGCAGTGAAGATAAGAGGGCCTGGTGCAGCTTCGTTCACAGAGATTCGGTAAGATAAGTAAATAGAGTCATAATTACCAAAAGGCTTGTATTTTAGACCAGCTTAAAGATGGGTGCTAAACCCTTGGTTGATATAGAGACTTCCCTAACTCACTCCCACAAATTTACTATGGACCCTTTCCTGCTGTATCTCGTTGGTGCACCACCATTGAAAAGTATTACTGAGCCCTTGAAAGTCTTTCAAAGCTAATGCCTGGATTTTTATTCAAAGTATGTACTATTCGGGTTATCACATCCCTGCAACATCTATCCCTGCCCTCTGGTCCTAAACCATTTCACAGAAATTCTCTCCCATTCTCAGAATACTTTTGCATGAGTGGGGCCCTAATTCCCTTGCCCATGAACTTTACTGTTGCTATCTGGCCCATTCCTCTGGGGAAAGGGCAAACTCATTTTGGTACAACCACTACACCGTCTTTATGTCAGAAATACTCCATAAAATACGGTCGTTGCAATTCAAACCGTTAGAGATGGTGGGCCGGATCCTGACCTGAGAACGTCAGGCCACTTGCACACGTAAAGTGTGTAAGTGGCCTGATTTGACTGGAGGGTGCATGTGCCCTCCAGATGTTACACTATTATTACCATAGTAAATGGCAATGTGCTATGCTTCCCCTCTGCCTGCTAAAGTGGGCGGGGGAAGCATGCTAATTGTATAGTGTGGGATGGGTATCCCACGCTGGTGCAGATCAGACCGCTGATCCGCACGATTAACTTAAGGCAGGCTTATGCCAGCGTAAACTGCCATAAAGCCCGCACGAGAGAGGGGAGTGACAGGGTGTTCACTCCCCTCTGTTGGACGTACAGACCCCCACACGTATGGAAAGCATGCGGGGATCTGGATCCGGTCCAGTGTGACGAAAAGAAAGACCTATCTTGATATGTTTTGGGAAAGTCCTGTGATCTAACCATTCTGGCAGGAGGTAGCTAAATAGGCCTCTGAGGTTTGCAATTTGGTAATTACCTTTACAACAGATGTGTGTTGCACCTTTACTGTTCTGAGTTCTCCAAGGAAAATTAATACATACCAGGACATGTCTTGTTGGTTGCTAAGGCAGCAATTGGCCAAAATTGGAAAGCCTTTAGAGAAATGAATCGTTAAAAGTAACTTTTGTTACTGTGGAGAGCCTGAGCGTTCCCTGCTCCCCTAAAGCCGATTCTCTCTTGATGAAGTGTTTGACAGATGTGTTTGTCTGTGGGATTTGCCCCATCCTCCTTGAAATAGGGCTGTTGTTTGTGGGGACCCACACCCTCGTGCTACATCTCTTGTCTGGTAATTTTTTTTTTATTTAAACGTTTTTTTCTATTACTTATCTATAGACCTTATACTGTCTTGGGTTACTTGCACTTTGGTTTGCTCTATATTTAACATCTATTCTCTATATTTTTTTTTTTTTTTTTTTTTTTTTAAGATATATAATCCCTGGACGTTCATTTCGTTTCACCTTTTTTTTTTTTTTCATGAAACTACTGTTCTGACTATAATTGAAATGTGATTTATTTTTGTAACTTTACCCTCATGGTTGCTGGTTGTCTTGGAAACATGTTTAATGTACTGTATAGTTGTTCAGTTGCAAATGGCAAAATTTCTATAAAAATGTGATGGTTAAGAAAATCTTAATTTGCTCAGGAAAAAAAAATCATTTTTTTCATGGTCCATCTATAGAGTTAGGGTTGAAACACGGGCCGATGCAAAGCACAATATTTATTTATATTTTTTTTTAACTGCACATACAAAGGTGATACATACATGGTCCAATGTCAATCAGTATCACTCCTAAGCTGTTAATAAGCAAAGAGCACAAACCATTGCTTGCTTAACATTTAATTTGATCACCTAAGCTGTCCAATGTTGCCCACAATAGACATTAACAGATTATGAGGGACATTGCATAGTGGTCATAATACAAAGCTTGAATGGAATTCTGAGTTGGACAATGAAATGAGGGAAGTTTTACTGTATGTTACTTTGGTTATGGGCTATCTGCGAAGTCCTTTATCTTTAAAGTTTGTGGATAATTAGAAACAAATCATTTACTTGGAAGGTGACAGATTTTGTTGACCAACCTTGTTTAAGATCAGCTTTTATATAAGACAGGCATTGGCAACCTTGGCCGCTCAGTGTTGTGAAACTGTAATTCCCAGCATGCTCCAACAGGAGACATAGCGGATACCTGGCAAAGCATGATGTAGCTTGTAGTTTCACAACGCCTGGAGTACTGCAGTTTGCCTATGCCTGATATAAAAAATGTGTCAGTATGTGACTGAAGGATAAGAACTTGCATTATAGTGTTGACCATTATATACCTGGTCATACATAAAAGAAAAAGTAAAAAAATACATGGATAAGTCTTTACTGACTAGATTTTAACTCTTGTAAGCTTGGGCCATATTCCACTGGCCATGTAAAAGGGAATCTGTGCAAATATATTCATGATGTTCTAGGATTGTGGATTTTAGGCAACCACCTTTTTTTATTTTATTTTTTTTAATCTAGAAAGTTGTACTCTGTAAACCAATATTGAATATCCCCACTTAAGTTTTAGGCATATAATATAAAATGAGAATTCAGTCAAAGCATATTTAAATCTGGTTATTATATTATGCTAGAGCATAATATACTCTTATTAAAGGTTTTATTTGATCTGTTAAGAGTAGCTGATCTATAAGTATCGTAAGATCTAGATGGCAAAACTATAATTCTGATACTTGTGTTTCCAGTCTTGACTCTATTCACTTCATCTAGGAGTTCAAAGATCCATGATGTGCGATCGCGGTACCGCAGTGATAGTGATATGCTGCACCGTCTCTTTGTATGCATTGCCGGTGAGTCCTGCTCTAGCTTTGTTTGAGACCTGCAGTCATGTCCGAGGCTCACTACAATGTTATACTTTGCAGGTGTTGCTGACCAGTTACAGACAAACTTTGCAAGTGACTTGCGTGTGATTCTGAAAAGTGTATTTGAAGCTGTGAGCTCCAGGCAACAAGAAGATACAGAAAGTAAGATACGTTCATTTACAGTAAATGAATTCTGCTTTATCTCTGCTCACTGTGCTGGGTTAATTACAGCATATAATAAAGACTTATCCGTGCCTGATCACTGTGTAACCGTATTAATCGGAACCACCATTAAGTTTAGGACATGACCTTATTTCACAAACTCAGAATCCTGATCCTTGCATGTGTTGCATCACATTCATTTTTTTTTTCTGTCCCTTCGCCTTTACTCATTTATTACCTCCTGTAATGTATTTTAAAATAATATAAGACTGTGACTTAAGAAGCAATTAATGAATTAATCTGTTGTGGTTGGGTCTCGTTTGAGTCAATAGTATTTATTTTTATTTTTCCCCAAAGACGCAGAAATATATATATTTAATTTACTATTAGTTTATTATAATACTTAACACTGAGCATGTATATTTTTTTTCCCCCCTTTAGAACCTGCTGAAAATTCTTTCCGTTTACCAGATTGCTCACTTTGTCAGTCCCAGGAACAGCAGATCAATGGAGCTGATGGTAATATTGATGTATAAATAGCAGATTTACATTTGGTTTAATTAAACTATCTTTTGGTTATCTTTTTAAAAAAAAAACATTTATTTTTTTCCCCCCAGTGACTCCAGAATGGGTTCCAGACAGCGCTAGTACTCTGTGCACAAGCTGCTGTGCGCCATTTACACTCTTACGAAGAAGGCATCACTGCAGAAGCTGTGGAAAGGTAGGGTCTCTTTGTATTTTTGGCATTTCCTTATAGTATTTTTTTTTGTTTCCATTTTGATTTAAAAATAATCAGTTTGTACTCCTACTTCCCACCTCCCCTTCTAGATTTTCTGTTCCCGCTGCTCTGGTTATACAACTTCTCTGCCTCGCGTTCAAAATGCCCAGCCTGTACGCGTTTGCTCTCATTGCTATCACGTGCACTGCAGTCCTCCAGATCAGATTAAAGAGAAGACAGGCTGCCATCTGCCCTGACATCTACGGAAGAATCTGCAAGAAAGTGGTTTAATCAAACATTTCATATCTGTCTGCTGACGCTGCTTAGGGACTTGGAAATCCTCACTTACTCATGTGGTCAATCTGACTGAAGGTGTGAGGAACATACAAGAGGATTCTGAAAACAAGAAGAAAATGGACATATAAACAGTCTGATCTACACAATTATGGATTAATTTCTCAAAGTTGGCTGTTCTCTTTCAAATTTTATTTTAGTATTTTTTTTTTTATTACTGGTTTTTCCATCAAATGTATATTTAAATATATTCCTGCCTTTTAAGTAATCCATTTGACATTGCCATGCAACAACTTTTTAAAACAAAAATATATTTTTTCTAATTTTTATAAAGGGTTTATATTATACATTTTGTATGTAGCCAGGTAGTACTACAGATGTGCTGCAGTTTATCTCCTCCATTTCTACCAGGGATTCCTGGTCCAATGACTACACAAATCTGGTGAGATGGATCATGGAATCAAGAAACTGCACAGTTCTGTACTAACATTTTTTAATGTCTTGGAATCTGATGTGTTTAATATCACTGCTAGGAAACAAGCCAAATCATAGGTAACCTAACAAATAAATCTAATGGTATATTAATTTTCTATCATTGGGCGATTCTGAGGGGCTCTGGCATCTCTAACAGAATGAAAATTAGACATTAAACACAAACTATAAAAAAAAAAAAGTAAATAGTTCTCAGAAGTGCGATTCACCTCTAATTAATTTGTTTTCAAATGTTACATTTCTTACCATATTTAAGTATTTTTATACGGTTTCCAAATGCTACTGGCTTTGTACCTCTTAAAATGGTTGTCTCTCAGGGCTGTGTCAAACTAGAGCTGCCAGGTGTGCAGGGCGCACCATTTTACTTTTCTTATGACTTTTTATGGACAATAAATATTTTGCTATTTGATTGCCTTTGAATGTTGGAAAGGAATGGTTTTGGGAAAGAATAGTAGTTATTTTATACTTGCCGTAGATGTAAAGCTGGAACACCTATATGAAAGCATAAAGCTGGACTAGATCCAGGGTTAAAAAATAAGAGGGTTGTTCAACCATGTTGAATTTCAGGGTGAGTCAAATTAATTTTTTTTTATTTGCTTTTGCTCATTGCACACAAACTGAGCAGCTTTACTTCTTAGCGGTTCTTTAGACTTGGGCTAGGAAACGTTGCCTCAACTCTAATACTGGTTGTAACAATTTGACTCTCCTGCAATTCAAAATGCTGTTTGCTCAGGTGTATTTCTCCACCTGATTTTCTCCTATTGGGTTGGATCCAAAATTAAGTTTGAATTACGTGTGCTAGTCGCTCATTGGAGGATAGCATGTGTAGTTTTCAATCCTATATTCTATAAGTGTGAGGGGAAAGCACAGCTACTGCTCATACTAAACGCAGGATTGTATTTGAAGGCTAAACCAAGCCCTTCTACGTAAGAACTGTATTCCTACCCCCACCCGATGTGTATCTCGTACGCATGGTAAGTTGGCCCATCCCACCATCGAAAAAACACTTACACATTGAATTGCGTGCACAGTACAAACTGACAGCCAACTTGCGTAAGTGCCTAAGTCAGTTTGCTGTATTTCTGGATCCAGCCCATAGGATCTCAGTAATGTTGTAAGATGGTTACTGAGGAGTGTGTGAAAAGGCTAAACCGCTTTTTATGCACAGGTTTGAAAAATTATAAATAAATACAGTTTTGTTTAAAAATATTTCAACAGCCGTGCGATTCAATATTGGGAAGGAAGGGGATTGACAAGGGACAAAACACAAATAATTCCAGGCCAGATCACCATGTAATTAAGCATAAAATGAATTTCCTTGTTGTTGTGTTTTTCCCCTTGTTAAAAAAGGTTATAACTAATTAAATAAGTCAAAAACCATGCAATACAAACTTCAACCATCCAACTCTCATCTACTAGAAGATGAGCAGAATATGAAGTGGTTTAAGAAAGCATGCTCAAAGCTAGACCGGCAAGACTGGAACTGTTTCCGAGGGCCAGATTTACTAAGCTGCGGGAAAAAGGAAAAGTGGAGATGTTGCCCATAGCAGCCAATCTGATTCTAGCTCTTCCTATTACATACTAGAAAATGTCAGCTAAGGGGCGATTTTTAAACTACAGAGATATCTGTCGATTCATCTGTGGCGAGTTTGTGTTAAAATGGCTGTAGGTTGCGCCCCTTCTGAAAAATAAAACAAAAATCTAAAATATACAGGCAGTTAAAAGGCAAGTTATTACCTAGTACCTGACCATGTTTCCCCACCAATATCCCTGTGTACCAGAATATCTATTGCTGGGAAGCAACCTTGGAAACGACCCAGAGTGCTGCAGCAGCGGTGCGGGGAAAAGTACCATATAATTTATATGCTTGAATTTTTGGATACCATGTGAGTGCATTTTTAGAACGTTTTAATAAAACTGTATTGAAGATATTATACTATGATTGCTTCTATTTTCTGAGCACACGGAGCTTGGATATTGAGCTAAGTAAAAGCCTACTTGATAAGCTCTAAAGATTTATAACATTGTAAGCGCAATATATGGGGTTAGATTAACTTCTTAAAGTGGGATGATGCACTATGTCTATTTCTTATTGCATGTTTAATACTGCGGAGAACGGAGAAGAACTTTAGGATCTCAATCCCGGGAGAGGAGGAAAGAAAAAAAGCTTTCTTCTTGGATAATCACCAACTAAAGCTGCACCAATATCCTGAATAAAGCCTAAGACTTACTGGGGATCGTGAGTAATATATTGTGACTGACATTACATATGAAGTAAAATATTGCTCTGAACAGTTTGGACGGAACAGATTTGGACTGTTAACTTATCTTTTATTAGAAATCTATATACATCAAGAAGCAATGTATGTATATTTATATGGGGTTTTTATCTGACACCATTGAAAATACCTCTTGTCTTAGAAATAAGTTGTACATGTATTGTGGGATTTATATTTAGCCAGAAGGTTCTGAGAACGGTAGTATTCAATCCAGTGCCTAAACCTGTTTATTGTAGAATTTCCTTTTCCATTTATTGGTAGAGGATTCTTATATTGTATCTAGTTAAATCCCTGCTGATGCATGCTATTAACCCTTAGCATGCTGTGGCATATAGTTCTAGAAGACACAGTATGCCCTTGTATTGCAGGGCATGCTGTTCCTTATAGTATCATAAGCAGCAGCATGCCAAGGTTAAGTGCACACTGCCACAACCATAATGGACAACCTTACCTAAAAAAAAAAAAAAAAAAAAAAACAGTAATGACATAGTAAAATCACCTGTTATTCATTTAAATCATTTACATGGCTCCGATCAGAATAAATAATAGAATAAATAATAAATAAAATAGAATAATAGAATAAATAAAACATCTGATCCAATCAGAATACAGAATATGGCCCCGATTATGAAACACATAGTTCATATACCCCAATCATCATCACTAAATCATTAGTCTGCCCCAGTCCTATTTAGTCAATAAATGCACCGTGATCCGCAAAAAAAAGAAATTAATGCTTGCCCCAAATCCTACGATATTCATAATAAATATGCCTAAATCCTTGTAAAAAAAAATGAAACAATGTTGCTGATCCTCACATGTTCAAAATAGTTGTGGCCTGAACCTTTTCATTAAAAAAGCCATTTGTCCTTTTTAAATTGTATAAAAAATGCAACTTAATTTAATTTCCACAAACATTTATTTGAAAGTAATATTAATAAATTTTCATACTTTTTTCTGAAGTCACCTATGTTACCAAGTGAAGATCGGGACTCCATCTCCTCTTCTCCTCCAGGCTGTTGAACACTCAGTAGTCCTGCAAAACTCCCTGATGAAGTCCCCTGGTTAAAATCCTTGAATGAAACGCGTTGGCCACATTTGCCTGAACAGTGTGATATATCTGGAAAGAGATATTCAGATAAGCTTGTTTTGCGTGTGAAATACTACACCAGGTGGTTCTTTGTATGTGTTTTCTCCCTATTGGGTATTCATACTGATGAGAACCTTGCTGCAAGAGAAGCCCAGGTCAACAGTAAAGATATTTTAAACATGCTTCCTTGTATCTGACATCTGGTCCACATCTATCTATCTATCACCATTGGTTGTGTTCACATTAATACAAAGCACATACACTTTATTATCTATTAAGGAAATACTACATCATAGGTGTCTCCTACTTTTCTCTTCACATTTTTTACAGCTTTATTTCCGTGGGAACAAATGTACACTTTACTAGGACGGCAGCTCCTATATAATCGGGATCTTCCCCTCTTCAGTTTATATTTATTTATATATTTGGACAATTCTTTTTTTATATTCCACTTTAAGAAATTGTCAGCAATTGGGTTTTCAGCACCACTTTATTGTTTCTTGTTTTTATCTATATATTGATATCTACAGCTATGGGGAAAAAAAAAAAATTTGTGCTAGAGGGGTCAACAATTTGACAGAATCCTTATTATGTGAGTAGTAAGCATTAATAAAAATAAAAGATTAATAGTAAATAATTAAAACAGGTTTGTATTACAGTACTCTAGAACATGTAAAGCATCAAAGGTCATCTATTCCCTAAAGATATCTATGTATATATCTAACAAGTTAAATGGGTGACATACAGTGGTCAATAAAAAATTACACTGCATGCTTTTCTTTCTATGTAACATTGTTCGATCTCTAAAATTTGAAGTTTTACATGATATAATGAAATTATGTTTAATTGGGATGTGGTTGCCGTTCTGGCTGTCCCTATTTCAACAATGAAACAGCCACCAATTGAATAGCTTGTATCCTTGCCAAAATGCTCGACATATATAAAAAATTGATGTTGGGAGTGGGTACCTATTTCAACCCTATAGCGACAATCTATGGTGGGGTCAAGTTAGGCTTGTAAAAAGAACAGTTAGCGCTCAAGGGGAAGGTTATGGTTAGGCTGTGGAAAACAAGGTTAGGGGAGGGTTAAAAGTAGGATTAGAATGCAAGTGCTTACCGGTCAACTGTGAAATCCTCATTACTCCATGTGTTGCATCACCTTTTTTTTTTACCCTTACTCCTAAACTCAGAATCAGCCCTGTAGTGTGTATCCTGCTTTAGGTGATAGATTTACTAAACTGTGGGAAAAGAAAAGTGGAGATGTTGCCAGTAGCAGCCATTCAAATTTAATGCGTGTGTGTGCGTGCTCTAAGGAGTTGAGGTACTTATAGGTTAGGTAAATCAGGTAAGTTTTAATGACCGATTGTCACTTTCACCAGGGAAACTGCAAGTTGAAAGTGACATTCGGTCACTGAAATGTTGGAATGTGAAACTTACCTGACTTGGCTCTATTTCATATGGATTAAATACTGCTAAGCCTATGAGTGCTTCAACTTCATTGTGTCTTCAACTTTAAGTTTTCCTTGGAGTGCACCTTAAAACCCTTTCACATCACCACTTATGAAAAACCTGGGATTTTCTTCCGGGGTTTGCCGGGTCAAAAAATAAGCTGCGTTTTAAGACCCTTTCACATCTCCACTGAATTTCCCTGGTCTGCCTTGACAAGCAAATGTCAATCATGCTAGAGAGGAGCTGTTATTGGTTGTAAAAAAAAATGTTAAAAAGGAATTAAGGTTTTGCACATGATGATGTCAGTAATGGGTGACCATTTTAGCTGCATTTCTTTCCATGATGGCTGACGAATCACTTGTTTGTAGCTCAGAGCTCTTGATTTTGTGGATGTTTCACACAGCAAATGATAGCCTGGTGCAGCAACTAACACTGTGCATGATGGTACATTGTGATATGGTGAGGTGAAGGGCTCCAGAGTGTTGGACAATTCGGACATTTACCACCTGGCTGAGGAGGATCAAGGCGGATACTTGTTCCCCAGAGAGGTAAATATTTGAGTTGAACATGTTGTGTAATTTTTGTCATTAATGATATTTATTTTTAGGGCCAGTCCCTGTCATTTTTTTCACACTTCTGTATTGTATGTGGTGTGTTTTTTTTTTTTTTTAACACAGTACAGGCTACGTTGTTATGTGTATTATGGCATTATGACAATTACGTTTCCCTTGCTTTGCAGGAGTCAGAGACTGAATGGTGTGGAGATCCTAGGGCACGTTATCAGGGATGCTGCCTACCGTTTGCGTTGGCGGCTGACGAAGGGCTACACACAGCACCATCAACTTTCTTTGGAGCAAGTGTGGCTCACATGGTTGCTGCTTGGTACGTTTTGCATAACATCTGTGAGATGCAGCGAGAGTAGTTTCTACTGAAGTGGAACTTACAGGACTTTAAACTACCACAGCCATCTGATCCTTACACAAGTGAACATCACAACACCACTGCGGAACTCCTTCGTACAACCATGGCCACAAAACTTTTGTTATTGGAACTGATGCATATTATAAGTCATGCTTTTTTTTGTTTTTAACGTAATTGTTCATAGTGTGGAAAGTGCTCCTGGTAATGTTGCTGTACATGAGTAGGTGGGCACGAGAGTGGGGGTGGGGTGGTTGGTAGTGCTTTTGGGATCCCATCCCCTGCATAATATCGCGAATGAAAGCCATATTTGCCTCTCCGTTGCTTCTCAAGACTTATGTCACTGATGTCAGGCAGGAAATATGTATGTAACAGCCTCTCATGTTCAAAGAAGCGAGCCATTCTGTCGTCATCGTTGTGCTGCATATCCTGGTCCAAATTGGCCAGTTACTCCATCATGATAGCTGTCATTGCTTTTGTCACAACCTCAACCCGGCTCATGCTTTTTCGCTTCTTTGGTACATTCTTGACTGTAAAGGTTTAAATTGGTGCTCAAAATTAAACAGTTTAGTAAACTATTGTGCTTGAGGCCTCATCCCTCCTGCACTTCTTGCAAGCTGCAAGACATTTTCATAATCTATTGGGTTGAGAGAATGCTCTATGTTTTATATTTGGTCTTGCATAAGTTGTTATAGTTGATTGTTTGGGTATAACTATAGTAGATTTTTGGGTGTTAATATTCAGTTATAAGTTACAATAGATTGGTTGTGTTTAAGTTATAGTAGATGTATTTCCATTATTGTATGGGCTTTTTTTATATGGACTTTATTAAAAGCATTACATGCTACTATGTTGATCTAATGACAGCATGTAAACACACTGGTGAACTGGTAAAGGAGAAAAAAAACTTGGATTTACAAAGCAAAGAGATATCACTTCGCACAGCAAGGTATAAACTTGGTTCATCCTGCGAGGATGCATCGGTGGTACAAGATTCGTCCACTTCACTTCTCTTCCTGCGTGTCATCGAATATTAGAGGCGAGGACGCATGGGAGGCCTTGTTTGTGCTGGCTTGGGAACTGGATTACTCCTTGGCTGTAAGTGAAGATGAGAGGGCCACCGTATTGCAGCTTGCTGAGCATCCAGATATCTCATTACAGATATCGTATAGAGGCCAATGAACTCTGCCACTCTTATTCCTGCTATCGTGCACTTTGGAAAACTGTTTTTAGTGCCTTTTTTTTTTATTTATTCAGCACCTGTTGCTGATATTTGACAATGCCCCTTGGCAATGTTAAAATAGATGTGTGAATCCTTAACAGTGAGAGAAATTTGGACTCTGATATCCTACTCTATCCACCTGTGTGCTAGCCGGGAAAAACTATTCTTTATTCCAGGGTCTGAATCCTGTATCATTAGACCTGGGTAGTTGGAAAAGGGATTTTTCACATCACCACCAAATAACCGGGTTTTTAAAAATCAAAAACAGGGCAGGAGTTCTGTCTCTCAATTGCAATCTATCTATATAAATATTATATATATTTTTTTTATTAAAGTAACCTAATGCATTTCTTACAGTAACACATCAGCATTTATGTAATCACAGGTCCACCGCATCAAGACATCTATGTCCTTGCTCTGCTAACCACTTCCCTTGCACCTTCCACCTTGGACTTCCGTTAGCCATCCCCTACCTTGCATAGTTCCTGTTAGAGAGAAATGTGCAGCCTATACTACGTTTAGGGCCAGATTTACTAAGCTGCAGGTTTGGAAAAGTGGAGATGTTCCCCATAGCAACCAATTAGATTCTAGATCTCATTTAACTATTATATACTAGAGAATGTTAGCTAGAATCTGGTTGCTATGGACAACATCGTCACTTTTCCAAACCCAAAGCTTATTAAATCTGGCCCTTAGTGTCCATTGCAGAGATGATGGACTTGATTCAGAGACTGAAAATAAATAAGTGACGAAAGTTACTCCTAGGCAAAACCATGTTGATTTCAGGGGGAGTCAAGTTAATTGTATTCTTTGCATGCAGGGATACTTTTACACTGCTAATTAGACTTGGGCTGGGAAACGCCACCACACAACACTAATACTGTTTGCAACAGATGAAATTTCCCCTGAAATCAATATGGTTTTGCCCAGGAATAACTTTCCTCTTACTTTCAGTCTGAATCAGGTCCGATGTCAGCATTTTTCCTACCGTCACCCCTATGCACCTTTGGAGACAAGCACGTATTTTTTTTACGGAGGCCCAGCGTCATTACTGAGTTTACTCTAGTTAATCCTCACAGAGAGAAACCTTGCCAGTGTACTGCATAGTCTATGGACCTGAACAAAAATAGAAAAGGCATGCAAATTTTAGCATGCGGCTTGCGGTTGTATTGTGCATTCACAGCACAGTGACTTCTGAATCGGAACGCAGCTGGCTCGTACTGCATTCTGTAGTGGAATTCACTCTCCAATGTTGAGGCAGGCCTAGTACCCATGTGTACTTGATGGGTATGGTGAGGGAGTATAGAAATGCAAATTATACATTACGTTGAAAGCTTTACCAAACCCTTCCACGCAAGCCATGGAATGTTCGTGGCCCTTCCATGTGCGGACACTTAAGGTAGGGTTCAGAATGTGGAAGAGCTGTACACGCAAGGGTGGTGCAGGGGGTGTGCACTCCACTCACAGACAGAATCCATTCTTGATTATGGATCCAGCCCTATCTCTATATAAACTATACTGCTGCTATGTAATCATCCACTTCTGTGCAGTTAAATCCTGCTGCTGTATAACCTCCAATGTCAATCCTATATTACAGAAGGTATTACCCTTTGTGTGTTTGCATGGGTTAAACTTTTACCCTATACCCTAATTAGATACACAATCTAATCTATCCATACTTAAGATGGGTACACACTGCACTTATGCCTTGCTGGATGATCTTTCTTTGTTCCCATCAAGCAGTTCTGCTACTAACCTGTGAAAGGACATCGGGACATTGTTAAACGCAAAAAGTAGTAGGAGCTCTCAACTATCCAATGTAATCATCAGATGCTGTTGCAAACAATTCTGCTGAACTGGGGTTTCATTGTGTGATTTACACATTAATTGGCAGAAAAAGTCCCAGTATGTACTCAGCATTACCTATATATTTCATCTTCGGTGCAATATGAATATTATTTCCTTCAAGGTATAAAGGATATAAGGATATAAAGGATAAAAGCTGGAAGAGAAAATAATTACATTTTGGTTATAGAAATGCTAACTTAAGAAAATCTATCCACAGCCACAGTGACAAAGTATATCAAAATCTCATTTTATATATATATAT
>WWET01000718.1:499982-526728 GCA_011038615.1 Limnodynastes dumerilii
TTTCCCTAAATCCACCAAGGTGTTCAGGGTAAGCATTATTATTTTACAGTGCAAGTGGGATTAGGCACTTACAAGCTGATCAGAGGTCAGATGGACTGTTTTATAGTGCTCTCCTATCTACTGTGCAGACTTTAAGACCCCCGCAAAAAGCACAGAGGCTTGTAACAGGTCCATAGGCATTATTAACCAGCTTCTCCAATGCTCTCAGACAGACATGTAAGGAGGAGGAGTGGTCAGTTTGACCAGTTTACACAGAGGCAGTCAACATGACTATTTTACTGTACAAGAGCAATTACAGTATACAGATGAGCACAAAAGAACACAACCAATTAATTGATCATGTAAACAAGACTAAGAAAGCCACTGTAGAAAACAAGATATTTACTGGAAGACCAAAGCATTAAGCTTCTAGCTGGCTGAGTTAGTAACCTCAGCAATTTGTTTAACAGTGTAAATTAGAAACGTAATGTAACTCATTATTATTTTGTGTAATCTGCAGCTTTGTGCATAACAGGACAACATTAACTTATTTCAAGGTCAGGTGGGAAGGAATAACATACACTGATCAGATCATACTTTAATTATCAATAGAAAAAAAAGTATTGTAGGATTCACATTTTCATTGCCATAGATAAAGAATTGATTTATAAATAGAAATAGTTTAATTTGGTTCAGATGATGTAAGAACCCAGCAGCACTGCCAGCTTCATGTGCCTGAGATATAGAGCCTAGGCTTTAAAATGACAGCCAAAGGAGCATCATACATATTGTTTCTTTTTTGTAGCTGCCTTATTGGCCAAGTCTTTGGCTTTCTCCTTAGCTGCAAGGGCTGTCTCCTTTGCTTTTTCAGTTGCCTCCTTTGCTGTTTCCACCAGTGTCCTCGCTGGAATATCACCTGAAAATAGAGCATCAGTGGTTGATTACTCACAAATTTAATGAATTCAACTAAAGCTGGCCTGGCTAACGTGTAGTGAAACTACAAATTCCAACATGCTTTATCATGTATCAGCTTTGGCTATATACACTGCTCAAAAAAATAAAGGGAAAACTAAAATAACAGCTTAGATCTGAATGAATGAAATATTCTTATTAAATACTTTGTTCTTTACATAGTCGAATGTGCTGACAAAAAAAATCACAAAAATTATCAATGGAAATCAAATTTATTAACACATGGAGGTCTGGATTTGGAGTAACCCTCAAAATTAAAGGTGGAAAAACACTACAGGCTGATGCTACTGTTGATGTAATGTCCTTAAAACAAGTCAAAATGAGGCTCATTAGTGTGTGTGGCCTCCACATGCCTGTATGACCTCCCTACAACGCCTGGGCATGCTCCTGATAAGGTGGTTGATGGTCTCCTCCCAGACCTGGACTAAAGCATCCGCCAACCCCTGGACAGTCTGTGGTGCAACGTTGCGTTGGTGGATGGAGCGAGACATGATGTCCCAGATGTGCTCAATTGGATTCAGGTCTGAGGAACGGGCAGACCAGTCCATAGCATCAATGCTTTCGTCTTGCAGGAACTGCTGACACACTCCAGCCACATGAGGTCTAGCATTGTCTTGCATTAAGAGGAACCCAGGGCCAACCGCACCAGCATATGGTCTCACAAGGGTTCTGAGGATCTCATCTCGGTACCTAATGGCAGTCAGGCTACCTCTGGCAAGCACATGGAGGGCCGTGCGGCCCCCCAAAGAAATGCCACACCATTAATGACCCACTACAAAACCAGCCATGCCGGAGGATGTTGCAGGCAGCGGAACATTCTCCATGACGTCTCCAGACTATGTCACGTCTGTCACGTGCTCAGTGTGAACCTGCTTTCATCTGTGAAGAGCACAGGACGCCAATGGTGAATTTGCCAATCTTGGTGTTCTCTGGCAAATGCCAAACGTCCTGCACGGTGTTGGGCTGTAAGCACAACCCCCACCTGTGGACGTCGGGCCCTCATACCACCCTCATGGAGTCTGTTTCTGACCGTTTGAGCAGACACATGCACATTTGTGGCCTGCTGGAGGACATTTTGTAGGGCTCTGGCAGTGCTCCTCCTTGCACAAAGGCGGAGGTAGTGGTCCTGCTGCTGGGTTGTTGCCCTCCTATGGCCTCCTCCACATCTCCTGATGTACTGGTGTGCCTCCATGCTCTGGCCACCACGCTGACAGACACAGCAAACCTTCTTGCCACAGCTCGCATTGATGTGCCATTCTGGATGAGCTGCACTACCTGAGCCACTTGTGTGGGTTGTAAACTCCGTCTCATGCTACCACTAGAGTGAAAGCACCGCCAGCATTTAAAAGTGACCAAAACATCAGCCAGAAAGCATAGGAACTGAGAAGTGGTCTGTGGTCACCACCTGCAGAACCACTTTAATTTTGAGGGTGACTCCAAATCCAGACCTCCATGGGTTAATAACTTTGATTTCCATTGATAATTTTTGTGTGATTTTGTTGTCAGCACATTCAACTATGTAAATAACAAAGTATTTAATAAGAATATTTCATTCATTCAGATCTAGGATGTGTTATTTTAGTACTCTTTATTTTTTTGAGCAGTGTAATTTCCCATTATCTGGTAAGCCACAGGTTAGCTAGGCTTAAACTAAATTAAAAGGAGTAGTACAAGAGATTTTCTCCAAAACAAACAATGCTAAAGGGAACACAAGCAATAAAGTGTGTGTATATAAAATATCGCTAGTTATGGCAGTTTTATGGATTTAGCATTTATATTTATTGAGCTATTATGCTTCAAGAACTGTAAAAATACTAAATAAATCACTATGTGCCAAACCATTTAGAATGGTGTTGCAATATAAACGTAACAAGTCCTGGACATTCAGGAGCATGTCATCAGTAAAACGTTTATCACAACCAGGTGCAGCATTTTTGTTATTACACCATAGTAGCTCAGAACATGAGGAGCAATAGAGAGGGGCATGACTCTGGACTGTTTTATTACAATGGGACAATCGTTTTATATCATTAGGTGAGTGCAGATATCTCTTCATAAAAAATAGCACTATAAATATTAACTTTTTTTATTATTAGAACTGCTAAAAGTCTTATTACATTAAATTTTTTTTGTCAAAGGACAGATTACATCCAAAATAATGTGATCACATTGTTGTTAAGCTATTAAAAACATAAAGCAATTCTAAAATTGCATTTAGAATAACATACATTTATTGAGACAAAACCAAACTATACTTTCTTTGAACTTATCACGTTTCCCGTCATTGGGCTGGATCCAGACTTAAGTACTTGTAATTAGTTACTCCCGGGCTAAACCATGTCGATTGCAGGAGGAGTCAAGATAATTGTATTCTTTGCATGCAGGGATATATCTTTGAATTGGTTACTGCACACAGATACTGACCAACTTTACTAACACTGTTATTTAGACTTAGGATAGGAAACATCACCTCAACTCTGGTTTAGCCCAAGAGTAACTCATTTCAAGCACTGACTTAAGTCTGGATCCAGCCCATTGTGAGTAACCACAAAAAAAAAAGAAAAATCCTTTACAAAACCATACTGAACTGCAGGAATTTGAATCAAATTCAAAATGTGCAAACTAAAGCTGTTTAAAAGTAAAGTTGCTCAGAATTTTAATGCAAGAAAAAAAAATAAAAATAAAAAAAAAATCAGCCAGTATTTCCCCCACCTGAGAAATTATAATTAAATGGCACCCCTCACATTGCCACATGATTTGTTCCAGTGCTGATTTGCACCCTTTTATGCGATGACTTCTAACTCTGGATCAGTCTTGTCTGAGTGTATAGTCAGACTACATTATGATGCCGTTTCTAGAGGAGCATTTGTATCCACCTACCTTGCATTTTGGCCAAGATAAATTCGAAGCCCTTAATTGCCTTGGTCACGTTACTTTTAAACCGAGCCAGACCAAACTCCTATTAAAAGAAATGGTTATTTAAGAATCGACCATCAGGTTATTAAAACACTCCAGCAATAAGGTGGATGGAAAGACTGATATATGCATGACATCCAATGATTAAGTGTGTAAGGTTTTCTATGATTACATGCTTAACATTCAAGAAATGTTATTGTGAGTATATAGGTTATATACCCTGGGAACTCTCTCTCTCTCAAAACTATTATTCTATTAAAGCACCATTGAGGAGTAATTGAGAATAACGATAAATTTTCCAGTTTTCTGAACAAAGAACTTAGTCATTTTGGGACTTAACAGGACATTGTAGGGTATTGCCTGAACAACCTGTATATAAATGTACAGTTACTGAAAGTGGGTGAACAGTTGTGCCTCTTCCTATTGATTCATACGTTGTAATTTATGAACGTTGTGTATGTTGTATATTTGTGCACCGGAAAACATTTTACACTGCAGAGCAATTACAAGTGTGATTTAGCACTGACAACTACCCCCACCACATATACATCTTCTTTTCAAAAGATAAGACATTCTTTGAACAAGATAACTTAGGTCACAGGATTGCCTAATTGTTTAAAAATAAAGGGCTTAATCCAGACCCATGTGAGCAGCGTTCAATGCCCCACTGTTTTCAGACCCCACCTTAAAATTTCCAAGATGTCCTAACTTAAAATGGGAATAGCTCAGAAGTCTAGATAGGGCATAAGGGCCAAAATATGCTTCTACAGTACAATTTGAATCTACCCCCCCTACCCCCCGTATTTGAGGTCCACACCCTGTCCCACTGTTAACATGTCTGATAAAAAGCTTGGATCTAGTACCATACTGGACGTGTTGGACCATGCACATACTCTAAATCTGCTCCTTTTTCCCCTCCTAGTAAGTGAAAATTGAGGGAGCCTGGATCTGGTCCAAAATCTAGTAAATGCTACTTTTTAAACAATACAATTGCTGTACTACTCAGACTAATTAAGCTTCTTGCAAATAGCATCCATTTAAGTTACTTTACACACATACATGATAGACAGATAAGATAAGGCCTGCAGCTTGAATATAGGACCTCTGAGACTTAAAATGTTGCTGCTTTACACAACTTGTCTGGCCACCACGGTATTTTTCAACTTAAAGGGTAAGAATCAATTTTTTTTGTAATATGTATATACACACATACTGAAAAAAAAAAACAATGGCCTGTCCTGTTTAATCTAGAATATTCAATTCAAATCTTCTTATACCTGTATTGGCCTGCTAAAACCAAACACCTTTGAGGATACCCAAGCTTCTCTCTTAATCTCTGTCCAGTTCCTGTTCTCTGAATGTTTACAGTATATGCAGCGTTCTTCCACAGACTGCAAGAAAAACAAAGATGAATTTGAAATTTTCCCATTCACTAGATAAGATGATTAATCTGCACAGCTAAGCCTTCCAATAAACTGTTGCTTACCATTATCGAGCTGTGATTTATGTTCCAGGTATAGGTTGTCAAGGTTTTCTTTTGATAATCCAGTATGGAATCCTCGACAACGTACACAGCGCTGGCTACATTGGTTGGAAAGAAGCGTTCAGCCCACCGTGGCAGGCGGTTGGTCTTGGTTAATAGCCTCCTGGTCAACAGCTTGTGGTCACTGGTCACCTCACGGTATAGAATGTCTTCTGACAGCACATGTTTGCTTTATTCCCAGCAGCAAACAAGATGGATATTGATATAATAGAGATTAAAATAAAGTAAAACATTTATTTACATTGTACAAAGTCTTTCTTAAGTTGTAAGAAACTTCACACAAGTTGTATAATAAAAGAAATATCTCTACAAAAATAGATTAGAATTTGACACATTTTTTTTATGCCAAAAAGTCATAGGGCTAGATATACTAAACTGTGGAAAGGAAAAATGGAGATGTTGCCTGTAGCAACCAATTATTTTCTAGCTCTTTTTTCCTATTACATAGTAGAGAATGTCAGTTAGAATCTGATTGGTTGCCATTGGAAACATCTCCATTTTTCCTTTTCCTCATTTTAGTAAATCTACATCATAGTCTCCAAACGCTTTGTGGAATAGGCCACTAATTATATTTGGTGCTCTATCTCCATCTATTTAAATAAAACAGATTTTTTCAAAAGCTTTTCTGGAACATTTTATACTAATCTTACCTATAGGGGTTTGGATACCGCAGCCAAAACGCAGCAAACACTTGGTCCCAGGAGCTCTTCAGCTCGTTAAAGCTGAGAAAGTATTTCGCCATTGTTCCCAAGAGAATCACTGCATCAACCAGAGTGGCTCAGGAAACCATCAGAATACAGCAGTGGAGGGGTGCTGAGGGTGACCTGTGGTAACTGTCTGGATCATGCAGGATGCTGGAGATAATCTGCCCTATTAAGCAGGAAATATAGTGAGGTTATTATTAATAACCATGCAGTAAAAATAAAAACAACTAGTAATCCATGGCTGCCCCCATTGTACATTACAGTTATGTGATGCTTTCTGCAGCTACACTAATTTAGGTTAATTCTTTGTAGTCACAAAAAAATTCTTAAGAGTAACACAGTAAGGAAGCCAGCTATCGTTAATAAATAATGCAAGAAAGCAGAGAACTCACACATATTCCTCTGCACAGAAGCCTGGACATGCAACAGATGGTGAAGCAAATGTACGTGTGAATAAGGCAGCGCTGGGTAAACAGTAATATTGCGCCATTACCACTTAGTACTTATTATTACACGAACTACTTCTTACCCGACCCACGCAAGGACTTAGTTCTTGACGTCCGCCATGAGGATGTTACAGGCTGCCCTTAACTTCCGCCAGCGGCGTTGACGCTCACATGACAAGGACGCAGCAGCTGTTTCCGGCGTAACGTTCAGTCACTCAGCGCCTCCAGTAGCAGCCTACAGAATGGGCGGGGTCATAAGCAGCAGAGTGTGCCGATGTTAGGGGTGTGTCGTTAGGTGAATGGGCGTGGCCACTGGAGAACGGTGACAGAGGCCACAGAGTCAGAGGACAAGGGACATCAATGATAAAGCCGTCGCTTCCCCAGGGACAGTAGTGTCTGGCTACAGTGACCGGACCAGCCCATAGGAGAAGCATCTATGCGGGTGTGACAGGCCGTGTGTATTACTGGGGATGATGCTGTACCTGCTGATCCAGGATACTCATAGCTTGCCACACATTCCATCCCTATCAGCCGCACAGCAGCGGTGCATGGCCTGGTCTGACCAGTGACTGGGCTTTGTTTATCTCGAAGGTCGCTTTGTTGGGCTCTGGCTACCATGAGCGGACAGCGGGTGGATGCCAAAGTGGTGATGCTGGGCAAGGAGTCCGTTGGGAAGACAAGCCTGGTGGAGAGATATGTCCATCATCGTTTCCTCCAGGGACCGTACCAGAACGTAAGTCCCGAGTTCTTCCACGGCCACCCCTTGTCTCTTCCTCTCTGCGGATGAGTGTTTCTTCTAACCATTCCCCAATCTACTATCACTTCCTCACTGCACATCATCACTGCGCTTACCCATCTCATAGTGATATCTCAATTGTTCTATCCAGGGTGCTTCTCTTCTGTCATTCCAGCCCTGGTCAGGGTGACATGTACTATCACTGCCTCCTCTGACCAGAATGTCCATCTTACTTGTTCACAGCACCCACTCCTCTACCCAGCTGGCTTGCATTACCTAGAGGTGTCTATCCTCTCTCTAGCTCTTACTTTCCTACTATAAACTAGAGAATGTCAGCTAGACTCTGATTGGTTGCTATAAGTAATATCTACACTTTTCCTTTTATGTAGTTTATTATATCTAGCCCCTAATCTCCTTTCACTTTCTGTACCTTTGTCAGCACAATGGCCCTACATAATTTAGGGTGTGTATTTTGTATGGTTTTCCCCTGTATCCTTTCACTTTCTGTACCTTTGTCAGCATAATGGCCCTACATAATTTAGGGTGTGTATTTTGTATGGTTTTCCCCTGTATCCTTTCAAAACACAATCCTGATTTCCTATCAATTCCAAACACTTGCTCACAGTACCCACTGCAGTCCTGAATGTCTACAACTCGTTTCCAGTAATGAAACTGGATAAAATAAAAATGAATGAAACACTGCAGTAATGATAGGACCTAGCATTTGCTTACTGTTCCCTCTGCAGTCCTCAATACCTAACACTCACACTTAGGGGCTGACTCAATAAGGGCAAACCATCTGCAAAGTAAGGAGGACTAATTAATTTAAAATCTTTTGCATGCAAAAAAACCCAAAAAACTTTATTTTAGCACTTAAAACTCAAATACTACATAGCTTTATGTATAATAATTAAAATAGAGCTGAGCTAAGAAACTTACTTCTGTATTCTAATTCTGGTTACACTATTTAAATTTACATCCCCTTGCAGTTAAACATGGTATTGCTCAGGTTTACACTTACACCTAAAAAAAAAAAAAAAGAAAGTGTAAGTGCAACTCTGAAAAGTGACAGACATTATGGGGCTGATTCAAAGTTTGGTCCCGATTTAACTTATATTAACATATTCTTAAGCAACCCTGCGTGTTCTCTCATATCATATTAGTGCCAACATTAGCAGACCAGTCAGCTCAATTACTTCCAAGAATTTGTGTTTGCTTGTAAGTGAAACTAGCTACACTCTTTACAATAATTGCCTCACTGTTTGCTCAGACAAGATTGTGTATACATCAGTAGAAACATTTGTATTGACCTCTCTGTTCTGATTGCCAACCCCAGCAACAATTGGTCCTGATCACAGAGAAGGTTATCAGGGATCTAGAGTTTGCAGCAGTGGCACAAAAGAAAGTCCACGGAGGTGATTAATATATGATCAATTCCTCCTTGAATTAATGCAGAGGAGACTGTAGCTGGTTAGAGTAATTAAAGGGAACTAACTGATGATAAATGATTATGAGTAATAAATATACAAAGCAGTCAGTCTGATATGTGAGACAAGAGGGTGTCACATTTCCCAGGGTGTATGTAAAGAATGTCCAATATTACCCTCTATAAATAAGGTGGGAAATGCTTATAACTAATCCTTTCCTGTTTTTGCATATATGCATATTTTGTGGTGCTGTGCACTGCTATACGTTAAACCCTACTGCATCTACTACTGTCGAGCAGGCTCATAGTAGCTTATTGGATTTATATAGCCACAAACTTAAAATAGACAATCACCTAATATATAGTCTGAATATATCCCCCGTCCCACTTTGCATATGCAATTTCCACATCCCAGATACCAGATCTCCTGGCCCACTACACCTTCATATTATTTGGTAACGATCTCATGACAATGGAGGTCATTGAAGTAAATCCTGTTTATGAAACCAGCTTGAGATCATGTGCACCTTGTGGGACATGGTCCATTATCCTGCTGGAAACAGCAATTATAAGATGTGACCATAGAGGAATGCACATGTTCCATAAAGGAACAACAATACTTGTTAGACTGCCATTTGAACTATGCTTATTATGTACTTGTTGTACCGTATACTGTACTGAAAATCAGCTCTCATTTTAAACATGCAAACAGATTTGTATGGGCAGAAGGCATAGGCTGCAAAGTATAATGCAGTAGGCTATACAAGTTTACATGCTTCAAATATTTTTCTTTTTAAATTTATAGTCAAATAACACTTCTTGAAAATACATATCCCGGAGTTAAAAATACGCCAGGGCATACTGTGTGACAATACACTGCTATTCAGGCTTAAAATAAATAATACATTTATACAAAGATCAATATAATTTCCTGTCATTTAAATACAACAGTGATTAAAATGTTAACTTTTTTACACTTCACAACTTATCTCCATAATATCCAAATTAAGACATAGTATTGCGTAGTAGTGCGTATTGTTTATGTATTTTTTCCTCTTTTTGGGTATAATTCTGTATAGCGACTTTCACCTGAACATCTGCTAAGGTACATGCTTGTGTTCTTTTTAAATAACAGGAATAGGACTTTCATTATTAAGAGCTATTTGCCTTTGAAATTACAGTTGCTTGCTTCTGTTAATCAGGAAGAAAACAATTCATACAGACATTTGGAGTGGAATTTCAGAAATGTTCATAAACCCTTGACTACCTTGATATGGGTGTAGGATCCTACACACAGAACTGGTTTCTCCACGTGCGAAACAGAATAAATGACCAAAACAAGAATTATGGGTGGAGAGTTACCAGTCATACTTGCGACAAGTGTAATGATATAACCAAGAACACTATTTTTTTTTTTAATGCAATCTTTTAGATAAAATGCAGGGCCACTATGGGAGCCTTGTACAGTGTAAAATGTGTGGTCTTCTTATCAACCCAAAAACATGTATTATAACATTGAAACAAAATATAACAATTTGACCATCCGCACATTGCTTGTAAGTCCTTGTGACCTTTACGTGCTCCCTTATTTCACTAATGAGCTCAGAACCCTACATTAAGTATTACACACCGACCTCACGTAAAATGGGGCTGCTGCGACATGCAGAATTGTATGTAAGGGCTTAACCAAGTATGCAGTGGGCTGCCCCTCCTCACCATTGGAGACAGTCACAGCATAGAATGCAGCATCGATCATACTGCGTTCCAGTGCTTAACAGCCATTTGCATGCATGCGCACAGGGTACTTGTGCATTCGGAATGTGCAAGTACACCGTCATATAGACTTCCGTTTCAATGCCAATAATAACCCTCCATATTTAGTATGTAACTCTACAATACAATCATTGGATTGGATCCAGATTTTGAAAAGGGGGCTAGGAATGGAAAATGCTTTTGCTGAAATGCACATGTAAGCCCCTCATTCCCAGGACAAAGATGGTTCCTCCAGCGTTCCGTCCTGGGGGTTTTTACAGAGGAAGGGAGTGGCACAATGCAGAAAGTGATTCCACTATGTGGTAGGGGGGTTATGTTAATAATACAGGAAGGGCACGCTAAACACCCTTCATACGATCCAGATCTATGCACCATTCCCATTTTCCATAACAGCAGCACCGTGGCTGCGAGGTAGGGGTCAGGAACGTCAGATCCGGTGGGGATCTGGCGTCAGCGACGTCAGAGGTCTTGTATAGAAAAAGAAAGGTTTCCCTTTTTTTGAAAATTCTGATAAGGGAAAAGGCAGTGAAAACAAGGAACGTACTAGAACCTATGTGAATCACCTCCACTGTTCCATTTTAGAGGTTTTAGAAAAACAACCCCTTAGT
The DNA here is from genome assembly GCA_011038615.1 of Limnodynastes dumerilii. Taxonomy (NCBI): domain Eukaryota; kingdom Metazoa; phylum Chordata; class Amphibia; order Anura; family Limnodynastidae; genus Limnodynastes; species Limnodynastes dumerilii. Next base: position 511,086 of record WWET01000718.1, read on the forward strand.
TTTACCACTTAACCATGAATTGATTATTTACTTCTTTTATTCAGACTATTGGTGCAGCCTTTGTTGCCAAATCCATGAGTGTGGCTGGACGTACTTTGACACTGGGGATCTGGGTAAGCATTGTCATACTATCACAAATTGTTCTGTGATTTTGTTTTATCTTGTAATGAATGACACATTAATAATCTGTTAATTATTAATTACGCGGACAAAAAATAGGCACCACAGGCGCTAATTAAGGTAAGCTGTGAGGCTATGCTGGCTCACAATATATAGAGATGTGAACATAAATTGTTGGCGTTGATGAAATAAGAATCAAACACTTATTTCATCAACGCTAACAGTTTATATATACACACCTTTATGTAAATTTAGCACCGTAATCCCTTACGCATTATTCTGATGAATGTACACAGTAGAGAATTTATTTGCTTTAATCAGAGCAAAATATTTGCTGGGTTTAGAAAAATAATGTTTTACAAGGAGCCAAAGAAAGCAAAACAACCTTTTTTCTGTAATGCTTTCACACTTGCAGTTTGATCATTTTTATATCTTTGGGATGTGAAACAAAAAAAGGATACAAAAACATAAATAAATACCCAAAATATGATTGTAGATTTATTACAGATATTTGACCAGATCCAGACCCCCGCATGCTTTCCATAGCGTTACGCGAGGGGAGTGAACTGCCCCTGTCACTCGCCTCTCTCACGCGGGCTTTATGTAGTTACACTGCCATAAGGCTGCTTTAAGTTAAACGTACAGATCAGCGGTCCGTACGACCACTGATCCGTGCATATTCCCCATAACACAGGCCCTATTGTGCTATTAACATCTTCCGCCCATCTTTCATAATTTGTGTGGGGGTAGAAAGAGCCGTCGGGCGGAACAACTATCATCTGCAACTAGAAGTTACTATTGGAAAACAATAGTTAAAAAAAAAAATAGGAAAAAAAAATTAAAAAAAAAAAAAAAAAAAAAAAAGCCACTTTGCGTGGTTAAGTGGCCTAATGGACGGACCTGTGGCTCGTCAGTTTTTATTATTTTTATACATTACGAACAATATTGAGGGCTAGAAACCAAAATAGGGAAGTAATACCATATATTGCCTAAGTCAGAACTGGCCATCTGTGGCTTTCTATGTTGTGAAACTATGAGTCACATCACCTATACTAACAGCCATCATACCTATCCCAACAGCATAGTCATAGCCGATACCTAGCACAGTATGCTGGCATTCACAACATCAGAGAGACAGATCAAATAGCAATGGGACGATCCTGGACACAGACACTGCTCCACCACTGTGTTTCATACAGTTCCTCTGGGCTATGTCAGCGTACTTGCTTTTATATTTATATAATTGAACAAAGAAAAAATCTGTGCAATAACCTCTGTGTTTTTTAGGTTGGTACAAATGTAGTATCTTATGTATTCTCCTTTTTAGATCTCTGTATGAGGCATTTATTTCATAATCAGTACTAATGTGAGACAAAACAGCAACTGTACTGATGGGAACATGGTTGGTGTTCCTAACATCCTAATGATTGATTTTTCATCTTCAGTACTTTGGATCGGATTCACGCTTACTACCTACTTATCTGGTCCCCGTCCCTGTTTTTAGGTGCCATAGGAGACCCTAACTTACCCTGCATTGTTTTCTTAAAAAGGAAAATATGTACAGAGAATGGCTCACTCCCTAAGAAGCCTCTGCTTCTTAGGTGTGAATGAGGGCCTTTGGGCCTGATCCAGAGGTACGCCCGCCGTCGCTAGGACGGCGGACGTAAGATCGGCTTTTCAGCTGATCTGCGCATGTGCCGGGCAGATGTTGCTACGGCAACGCCCGATCCTGGATCGGGCGGGCGTAGCAGCGCCGTAGGGACGCTGGAGGGGACGTCCTCCAGCGTCCCTACGCTCACGTTAGTGCTGGTGGGCAGGGGGAGGTAGGTAAATGAGGGTGGGGGCCTGCTTAGCGGCCATACGCTCCTTTGCGAGCGTATGGCCCCTTCCTTACGCCGGCTGAAGTTAGGGTAGCCTTCAGCCGGCGTAAGCGAGGGTAAGTACGCTGTGGGCAGGGGGAGTGAGCGATGTAACGCTGAGTGTTAGTACGCTCCGCGCTACATCGTACCTCTGGATCAGGCCCTTTATCTCTAATTAATCACATACCAGGATGACTGACAAAAGCAATAACATAGTTAAAGAATGTGGAAAGGAAAGCATAGATCCATGATGTTTTTCCAGCACAACTGCAATCTGCCAGAACTTTTCTACTTCAGTGTGCAGTGTTACAGAACTTTTCTACTTTAGCATGAATTCTACTAGTACTTTAACTCTAAAGCAAGAACAGTTTGTATAAAAAAAATGTATGTTATGATATAGGACATACAAACCTTATCTTAGTAACCAAGGACTGTATTCTCACTTAACCAGGAATTCTGTATATTATTATTGTTTATTTCTAAGGCACTACATGGTATTCGTAGCACCATACAGAGGTAATAGTTACATACACAATACAATAATTAAACAGACAAGGTACAAAATCATACAAATAAGGAATACAATACAAGCACAATGCGAAAATAGACTACAGTACAAAGAAAACAGAACAATATATATGGAAAGTAAAGAAGTGGGACATGTGTATAGAAGCAGATGAATAGGTAGAGAGAAAAGGTGGCAATTAATGAGGACAAGGTAGAGGGGTCATGACAGGAGGGAGAAGGGCCCTGCTAGTAGCCTCCACTGCAGAGGCTATCATGGAATTTGTGATCCACAAGTGCGCATGTAGGGCACTTCTTCCCCCCCCCTCGCTCTCCTATGTGTGAAGTGTGTATCCACCAGCAGGACCCTCTACCTTAAGTATTCCGCACGAAAACCCTTAAGTGAGGAATACTGAATTGTACATAATATCTTAGACAAGCCTTTACTGTACGATTAGCATGCCCCTACCCACCCCTCATGCATATCTCCTACACATAAGGTGCGGCAGAGATGTAGTTTCAGCCTCAAAATTGCTGTTTTTTAAAAGAGAGGCAGCTGAAAGCCAATTTAGAAAATAGCACCAATTCAACATTTTTCTTAATGAATTCATTTGGAAACCGCTGCCGAAGACCCGCCGGATAGGTGAGTATTATACAGGGGAGTTTTAGGGTTTGGAGTCTATGGGGAGCCTTAGGGTTAGACTTCAGTTAGGGGAGACATAGGGGCAAGGCTGCTGGGAAGGGAGAGTTAGGCTAAGTGTTAGGGTTACATTAACACTCACCATTCGCTGCTGCATCTTATTTGTTCAGTGGAACTCCTCTGCAAGGCAGAAGCAATCGATTTCGGCTATTAGAAAAGCAGCGACCCACACCCAGTGGGCACTCCATTGTGGATGTATTGGTACAGCGAACTGAAGTCTGCAGGAGTTATCAACTTTTAATATAGTCCAAAGTAATTTTTACATTTTTAAACTCTATGAACACCGTATTTCATTCAGAGATGCCAAAAAACAATCTTTTGCATCCTTTCTTAGTGTTTTCCAGCAAATGTGAACAAGGTGTGATTGAAACAGCTTGTCAGGAATAGCTCTGATTTTCCTCAATATGTGTATTTTGGCATCCAGCCATGACTATTCAGTCACTTGCGTGTTTCCTCCTGTCAGTAATCCACATAATTTGCTTAATAGTTCGCTATAAAACACCTGTAACAGATGGAATTTAGATTTCCATATGTAGGTCATTCATCAGAATGAATTACTGAACAGTATCACATTATTGTTGTATGATTATTATAAGAGTGTTTCTATCATGCCGTTACACATATAAATATCGACAATCAGAGCCTTGCTTGAGACCAAAAACCCAAGATTCATCAATTCTATGTCCATGGTTCATGTTGTTTTGTAAATTTTCATCACTAGCTTCAGCAAGACCAGGGTTATCGCCATTTAGCATTCTTTCACGATTGTATTTTCACCACACAACAAATCTTGCTGCATCAATTTGGATGGGGTGAATGGGCTGGATCCAGACTTAAGCAAGTGCTTGAACTTAGTTACTCCTGGGTTAAACCATGTTGATTTCAGGGGGAGGCAAGTTAATTGTATTCTTTGCATGCAGGGATATATCTTTGAATTGCTTACTGCACACAGATACTAACCAGCTTTACTATCACACTGTTATTTAGAGTTGGGACAGGAAACATCACCTCTCAACTATAATACTGTTTGGAATAGATGGAATATGACTCCCCTGAAGTCAACATGGTTTAGCCCAGGAGTAACTAAGTTCAAGCACTTAACTAGATCTGGATCAGGCCCAATGTCTGTACCAATCATCTTACTTAATGCACGATGAGAAGCAATTTCTCCAAACACCTCTCAGCACATATTAAACCAGTCAGTTACAGTACTACCAGACTTTCCTGTAAGAGTCATTCTTGTGACTGTCTTGGGCCAGGTAGTTTATCATTTTAAAATGGAAAAGTCTATAAGCAGATGAGGTAGACCAGGCAGGTTTATTTACCACATGTAAACTGCAGATTACTGGTAGACCACACAAGTTTTACCAATTTTTCTTTACAGTGTGTCATGGATATACCCATAGGCTTTAGTGTACAGACATGTTCTACTTGGACTAAAAGACAGTAAATCATTTCCTGATTCTGTATACAGTAGAGATGTCATTTAATTTGCCTTTTTGTGCTCATGCTAAAGTTTTGTTCCCTCAGGACACTGCAGGTTCCGAGCGCTATGAAGCTATGAGTCGCATCTATTACCGCGGAGCCAGAGCTGCCATTGTCTGTTATGGTGAGAACCATTTGTTATGTTAGGATTGGTAAAACTGCTACAGGAGAAGTTTTTCTCAGATTTTTTATGTAGAAAAAAAAAAAGAAGAAATTCTTATATTTCTTTTACTCAAAATTTTTGATTATTACTCAGTTTTCTATCAGCAGATAGATGCCAGTTCAGCATGTTCCAGAATTATAACTGGAATCCAATTAATGGCCCATATACACTATTTCACGGGTATTTTTCTCATACATACAGCATAAATATCTCCCTTAGGATTCTGCAGGTCTGCTGATGGCCAGAGGATCCTAGTTCATCACTAGTTCACATATCACCTTCTACTCAGTGCTAGTATACAGTAGCACAGATTTTTGTCTTTCTACTCCTTTATGTTTAAGGAAACGCATTCATAATGTATAAATAACAGTTTCTGCTCTTATTACAGATATAACTGACAGCAGTAGTTTTGAGAGAGTGAAGTTCTGGGTGCAAGAAATACAAAACTTTGAAGAGGTCAGTATAAAAAGACATTATGTTTTCTCCTGTTAAACTGGGCACACGTTGTGTTTCTTATAATTTGTATATTTTCATTACAGCACTGCAGGATTTACATTTGTGGCACAAAAAGTGACCTTATTGAAAATGATAGGAGCAGGAGACAAGTGGATTTCCATGATGTGCAAGATTATGCAGAGGGTAAGTTCATATATGACACAATTTGAAACTTTCCCTGCACAGACATTAAGGCCTTATACCTGCTGCCATTTGGGCCTATTGGAACCCACAGCAGGTTTCCCAAATCCATTAACCATACTAATTTAGTCTGGCAAAGCAATTAACATACTGTGATAAATACTACCTGCCTGCTGTAGTTCAGCTCACAGTGACCGATGCTTGGGGTGTTTTCAGTATCTTCTATGCTTCTGAATATATTGACTAACATGGGAGATGGAAATACTCACTATAGGAATTAAGGGCAGGGATAATCAATTTCAATCTATAGTTAAGTCATAGGCAAGGTGTGTAAGTGGCCCTCCAGATGTTATGCTAGTGTTACAACAAACAATAGCGTAGTAAGTATCGTTTCCTAGGAAATGGTCTGTGCTTCCCCTCTGCCTGCTAAAGTGGGCGGAGGAAGCATGCTAAATGGACAGTGTGGGAGGGGGCTCCCACACTTGTGTGGATCAGTGGTCGTACGGACCGCTGATCTGCATGATTTACTTAAGGCAGGCTTATGGCAGCGTAAGAGAGTATTCACTCACCTCTCTCGGTCGGACAGACCCCCGCACGTACGGAAAAGTGCAGGGGTCTGGATCCAGTCCCATGTCATTACTCTCAAGTTCTGACTTGCAAAAGAGGTTATACCTATTGGAGTTTTGCATGATACGCAATGAAAGCTCCCAAACCACAATGGGGTAGATCCAGAACTACGTGTGCGCGTACGTATATTAGCAGAGCGTATTTTCGTACACGTAAGTTCGCTACACTCCCCTCAGCACACCCCTTGCACGGACGTATTTTGTCAAAATACGCTACCCAAAACCTACCTTAACTTTTCCAAACGTACCAGCATACGTCCGCGAACGGACGTACTGAATACGTGAACGTACGCAGCTTAGACCTTAGCACGCCCATACTGTACACTTTAAATGTAAATACTCGCCTACTTAACGTAAAACGCACGTATAGTTGACTAACGTAAAATTGGCACGCCCACACGTAAGTATTTACGTGACACATATGTGAATTTCCCATACGTTCACAATTACGCTACGTGAATGTGCGTATTTTCTATGGTGCGCATGCGCAGTGCGTTCTAAACTGCGATTTTACGTCTCCGCCATGCGTAAATTCGCGGAGAAGCGTAGTTCTGGATCTACCCCAATATCTCTATGTCTGGTTGGTAGGTATGACAGCAACTGAGGGTCTAAAAAAATGGAGGAAAACCATACAACACTCCTTATTTAACAAGATAGAATAAGTGCTGCTGAATCTCCTGGCAAATTGCAAAACACAAAAAAAATAGCTATTGCAAAGGTCTTTGTACTGTTTCTAACTATAGTTCCATCTTTTACAGAAATTAAAGCTCACCTCTGTGAGACATCTAGTAAAACAGGACAAAGTGTGGGTAAGGATCTTTTATAACTTTTTTACATTACATCAATCATGCATCTTGTGTTTCATTTATACAGCCAAGGCCTTTCTGAGCTATGTTATTACTGTCGACCAGTAATTATCTGAAAGCATCTGACAGAGTAAATGAAAAATTAAGCACTTTCTACTGAATGACTGGGGTTCATCTTATAGGGTGTGGGTCCCCGCCAAGAACTGCCCTACGTCGATTGGCCTGTTCTCTCGGGATATCGATTGCTTATGTCTCGATGAGGTATAGCAATCTATCCCCAGAACACCGAACACGGTGCTCAGAAAGGCAACACAAAAAAAACTTCCCCTAATTCTAACCATAACCCTCCCCTTTTATTACCCTAACCCTCCCTTCCTAAAAGCCTAACACCAACCCCCCTAACACTAAATGTCCCTGAGAGATTACTCACCACACCGGAGCCGTCAGCAGCGGGTCCTGTGAAAATGGGTGAGTATGCCGATCGCCATACTCACCCATTCATAAAAAAAATTTCTAAAACGCCTCCCTATTCAAAATAGAGACAGGCCATCAATGCGGGGACTGCAACCGATCTTAAAATAGGTTAAGGAAAAATAAAATATATGCACTTATCCTAGGTAATGGAAATTACATGGATATCACCAAAATTATAAGCCTAACCCAAAGCAGTGCAAAGCAGCAAAAAATGGGATATATTGTTACTCACCGTTAAATCCGTTTCTCATAGACCATCTGGGGGACGCTGCGTTGGTAGAGGCACACTGGAGCTGGGCACTTGACAGTTAAAAATACTGTTGAGAGAAGCTTCTCCCATCTTCACCCCCCACTGGACCTCAGTTTTATAATAACAAAGCCCAGAAGAGAAGGAAGAACAAAAAAGGGATTTAAAAGCAAAGGGACTTTAGCAATCCTAAGCGAAGACCTGAATCCAGACCATCCTGAAGAAACTCTAGAAATCTTGCAAGACAAAAAAAGACAAGTAATTCACACCCTTCCGTTCACACCAACCAATGTAAGTGCGCCAAACCCTGTGGTATATTTTAGCAGACACAGGTTTGCAGGCTCTGAGTATGGTTTGAATAATAGATTCAGAAACGCGTCTAGATCTAAAGATATGGGATTTAAGAAGCCACGCCATCAAATTCAAAACTTTGTAGGTTTTGGTGTAGAAACGGGCCCCCGAGAAAGAAAGTCTGGACGAAGAGGAAGTTTCCAACCAGGATCAACTGCCAGACTGAGAATGTCCACGTACCAAGACCTTCCTGACCAATTGAGAGCCACTAGTGCTCCTTGCTGCTTTACTCTTCTTATAAACCTTGGCAAAAACGCAAAGGTCAGCTGACTGATCCAAGGGGCTGTCATCGCATCCACAAACGCCACTTAAGCCTCTCAGGATCTGGAACAGTACAGAGGGACCTTGTGATTGTGGCGGTACGCCATCAGATCTGGATCTGGCAGAACCCATCTGACCTTGAGATAAATGAACTAATTCACGCATCTTCACTAAAAAGGTGTCCGACTCCTGCAGGCACTTGAAAAAAAAGTCTAGTGGGGGGTTGTAAAGGGGAGAGCTTCTCTCAACAGTATTTTTAACTGTCAAGTGCCCAGCTGCAATGTGACCCTATCAATCCATTGTCGCAGTGCCCCCCAGATGAGTGATATAGGGGGAAAAAAAATTATAAAGTTACGCAGTTGAACCAGCTAAAAAAAATAAAAGATTTGCTTTAAATATTGATATCTAAGGTGCTGTATTACTTGTGTGTGTTACCTGCAATTTTAGGATATAGATACATACATACTAAATACCTCTGCAGTTTGTTTCTTTTCTGGTCTGTCTATTTCTAAGCTTTTCTCTGCTCTTTTTTCATTTATGCATAAACCAGATGAGCTCTTCCAGAAGGTTGCAGAAGACTATGTAAACTACAGTGACTTTCAAGTTCAAGCAGGTGGGTCACTAACCCATTAATGTGATCAGCCAGAAGATACTTCTGAGGAGTTCAGCCAGGATTACACACTTATACTACATGTTTTTTGATTAAGTTTTAACCATGTGTAACATTCTGAAGTACTTGCTCTTTTAGGACTTGGACAATAGTGTGGAATACAGCCAGTCAGTTATTTGGTCCAAATGGTGATCCTTATTAAAGAGATTTTGTGGCATAGTAGTGCTTTCTAAACAAGGACCGGATTCAGAAAATGAAGATGAGAGGAAAGTTACTCCTGGGATAAACCATGTTGATTGCAGGGGAGTCATATTTCATCTGTTGCAAACAGTATTAGAGTTGAGAGGTGATGTTTCCCAGCCAAAGTATAAATAACAGCGTGATAGTAAAGCTGGTCAGTATTTGTGTACAGTAAGCATTTCAAATATATATCCCTGCATGCAAAGAATACAATTAACTTGACTCCCCCCAAAATCAACATGGTTTTGCCCAGGAGTAACTTTCCTCTTATTTTCAGTCTCTGTATCAGGTCCCAAGTATTCAATGTTATGTCCTCCTTTACAACGCTACAAGCATTGGTGGTACATAGTTTCATTACTGCCATGGGGACATTTGGGTGTATGAAAGCACATGCTTTTTCTGCAAAGAACAAAAACTATTTACGATTTAACTATTTTTAACTATATAAGTTTTACACAAGATTTTATTTTGTCCACAGAGCCAAGAGGAGTGGATCTGAATGACAGAAGAGACGTCACTCCATATGTCTGCTGCCATCACTAGGAAAACAAATATATGTCCAGGGATGCTGCCAAATCCATCCTTTTGTTTGACTGTTTCTGTGCTGCAGTTATTTATTATTTTTTGGAAGCGTCTAGTGGCGTGACGTATGTCTGATAATTGCACAGTAGAACTGCATTGCCTTCATCTTTGGGAACCTTTGGCAAGACACAACCAACAAAATCTATTTATGCACGTTCTACAACCTTAAAGGACATTGAATGGGAGAATATAAAACATTTGCTGTTTAATATTTTGGATTTGTTTCCCCATCTACATTTACAAATAAAAATTTGTCAGATGATTTCTTATAACTATTTAGTTTGCAAAGCAGTATGAATGGTTATTCTTTACATTATTAGAGTAAGAGCATTACAGATATTCCACTACTGAGGTTTTGCCCTCTCTCCCCAAGGGTACATTGCTAGGATTAGAGAAATGAACTCTATAAGGAAACCAGAGCTAATTAATGTTGCCGTTTTCTGCACTCTGTGTGAGCATCTCCATTACAATACAGCATGTGCTAGTAGTACAGGCATCCAGCAAGGAGCTGAAGACATGATCGGAGTACTGGGTGGGGGCTGCAGACATGATGGGTTGACACCCCCCCCATGGCATGACCACGATCATCACTTCTGAGTATTATACTTATAATATATAGCACCTTTTACAAATATATGTGGATTAGGTATTTTTTTCAGTTTAGAGTTATTTTGCTTAGTAATAAAATGTAATCATTTACATGTTATTTGTATATGTACCCATTCTCCACATTTAACTTAATAATTGATGTTGGAGACTCTGCTTTAGGATTAGTGTCTCTTGATATCAGGAGCCAGTTCCATTGTAGAAAGACTGTTGACTGCGGTGGATCAACTTTTATTATTATTATTTCCACCCTTAGAGGAGGCAGGAATAGAAATGGCAACCAGCTGGAAGAGCATTGCAAACAAGAGTCTGTTGGGATTTGTTCACCTTTTCCTTATCCTTAGTGCTGGCATGCGGAGATGGTCTACAGCACCATTCTGGACTGGACATGAGGATGGACACCTACAGATGAACAGCTACGTGAGGAGGAAATTCTAGGCGTCATGAATTTAAGATGGTGATCTCTATTTTAACTCATATAGGGCTGGATCCAAACTTAAGTGCTTGAAATTAGTTACTCCTGAGCTAAACCATGTTGATTGCAGGGGAGTCATATTTCATCTGTTGCAAACAGTATTAGAGTTGAGAGGTGATGTTTCCTATCCCAAGTCTAAAGAACGGTGTGATAGTAAAGCTGGTCAGTATCTGTGTGCAGTAAGCAATTCAAAGATATATCCCTGCATGCAAAGAATACAATTAACTTGACTCCCCCTACAATCAACATGGTTTAGCCCAGGAGTAACTAAGCTCTAACTTAAGTCTGGATCCAGCCCATATAGTTTAGCAGGAAATTCGAATAGATCCTAACAATATTGCCCTATGTGTTTTAGCAAAATAAGTGTCTAAACAGTGAATTTTCCTGCTTCTACTGATATCTAGAAAATGGTTTTGCTTATGACTAAAAGCTTCTCCACAAACATAGAAAACAATCCTAATACTTAAAAATAGGACTTCATAAAAAAAAGGCAACATTTATTTAATGACAAACTCTTGATTAAAATTTTGTTGCAGAGCAAACTCACAATTAAGCAAATGGGTGTGGTCCCCACTTAGAAAGTCTGATTTGCGAAAAATCAGACTTCTCCCAGCCAAGCTGCGAACTGGCTAGGATTTCGATTGTTATGCCTCGATGAGGCATAGCAATCGATCCACGGAGTTCCCTTCAGCTAAATGGTAAGTAAAAATAGTCCCTTCCCCAATTCTAACCCTAACCCTCCTTTCCTGGAAGCCTGACCCTAACCCTCCCTCCCCTGCAGCCTAACCTTAACCTGCACAGAAAGTTTACTCACCTGTTCCTGGTCCGGCGATAGCAGTGATGGAGGTGCGGCGGAGGGATATCGCAGACAGCGGAAGGATAACGATAAGTGCAAAAGTGAATGGGTAAAGTATGCCAAATGGCATTATAAAAAAGTAGAAAGCGGTAAGTATTCGAAAATGGGACTTTCGAAAAGACACTTTCAGAAGTCCCATTTTCGGCAATTAGACTCTCGTACCGGAGAGTGTAACAGATTTATTCCATAGAATGGGGAATTTTAGATTTAATTACTCATTTATATAACAGTGTCATATATTCACAATACAGAAATATTTAGAAAAAAGTGATTGAAACAAAATCGTTGGGGCGCTGTGGAGTCTCCACTATGAGGGGAAGCATATATTATACAGGAGTGTAGCAGGTACTCTTCAGCTAGAACCACACACCAGATGAAAGGTATTGTCTTTACTAGCAGGTGGTCTCTGATCTTTTCCATTCTTGCAATGCTTACTGGACACATTATCATAGGTCTTGAAATAGAATAAGTTTACAATTTATAAACCTTTGCCTTTTATTGGTTGGAAATTCAACTATGGATTAACCCCAGACTACCACCTATGGCCATAACCTAAATATATAACCAAAAAAAAAAAAGAAACAAACATCCCAAAAAACAAGTCACACACCAGCACTTCTTCTTTAAGGAACTGTACATTACGCAAACCCATTATGGGACGTTATCTGCAAGGGGAAGCGATCTTCCTTTCTCATAGGGAGTTTGACAGCACATACCTCAATCCTCCCACAGAGCAATAAGCAGTTCCGCTTCCTGTCCTATATCATTCCGAATGATCCTTACATGTATCTGTCTCGATGGATCAATCTTAATACTATACACATGCTTTAATTTATTGACTATAACACTGAATCTATAGTGAGTGAATAGACAAGGGGTCACGCAAACCCTGCTCCAGTATTAGTCAAATAATGCGCATGATTTAACAGCATGGAATTTGCTTAACGTAAAAGTGACAAACATTATACACTTCTATATTAGAAGTGTAACATAGTGGGCCTGATTCAATTAGCTTTGCACTGGCGTTAATTCCACAAATTTTCTTGGGAGACTTTTAAGCGCACCCTATAGAGGTACGCATAAAAATGTGCTTATTTTTTAATACCGTATATGACTGCCAAAACTGAACAGCAAGCTTTTTCCTGTCATTGCAGCTAACTGAATTAGGCCCACAGATTGAGGACATCATAAAACTCTAAAGCTGGCCATACACTAGAGCGATTATCGGCCCAGACGCACAATTATCGTGGGTTGGGCCAAATATCGTTCTAGTGTATGGTAAAGATTTTTTTTTTCTAAACGGTGATAAAACATTATCTCATTTTTTGGAATTCCCGATTGATAATCATACCCTAGCTGCGATTTTTGAAAGTACCTAGTGCTCTGCCCTCTCTCCCTCTGTGTAAAATTACAGCTGGACAGACATTTAATACAGAAGGAGAGAGGGCAGAGCCCCACACACTGACAGGCTGCAGCGCTGTGTCCTCTCTCCCTGTGAGAGAGGACACCACGCAGCAGCCTGTCAGTGTGTTTTTTCCATTGAGAATTTTTTTTTTTTTTTGAAGCCAACCAATAAGCTGGCTGCATGGGTTCTCCTGTCAAGATTAACAGGAGACCCAGCCAATCAGAGAGAGACTACAGCCAGCCAATAGGCTGGCTGCAGGCTCTCCAACAGAGATTATCGCCCCCAGCCTCTTCTAGTGTATAGTGCTGATATCGGTACCTTTCCCCAGGGGAAAATCGTCCCGTTTATCGCTAGTTACACAGCAAGGAGGGACGCCAGTCAGTCGATTTTTATGGAAGGTCCTATCAAGAAAAGTGGAATAACTTTATCCCAAAAATTTGTAAGGATGTGAAGGAATTATTAGTTACAGCTTTTTGGCAAATCAATAAATAAAAAAAATTAGACTAGCTTTTGTGTAAAATAATCATGTAAAGCATTTATGAGAGTAAATTAAATTAATGGACATCAATAAATATATACTATCACTGTTTTTATTATTCTTTTTTATTTGATTTGATGTATGCTCTCATTTAGAAATGACATGTTAAAACTCCCTAAACTCACCAATCACTGTAAAAAACGAAAACAAAAAAAAACCTGTGTAAAAAGTGACAAATATCATACAGTCACGTGCACCAAATTGAATCAGATGAATATTTACCCACTCTGGAGCCTGTTGTCCTGGTACAGGGTAAGCTTGTAGTCGCAGCTTTAATCAGTGTCCATCATTTCAATATTGGACACATATTTCTAAGCATACAGCACTAGAAAATCCTATTCTTGAACTCTGCCATTTGCCAAGTTAGACTATTAAAGCCCCACCACCACCTAATAGAGCCAGAGAATGTTGATGCTCTGCAGACATAAAAAGAAGAGGCAATCTTCTGGGTTCGATAGATTATGAACAAATGGTTGTGAGCCCACTCTATCATGGTGAAACACCAAAAATGGCTACTTGCAAGAGAGCACACCTAACTCAAACACACAGAGCAGATGTAATAGCAAACAGGAAAGAAACCTACCAGGTAAGGTACTTAAGATCAATCAAGTGAGGTGATTCAAAGAAATCCCTCTGAAACACAAATGAGACCAGGTTAATATCCCATGAAGGAATGTAGGGCACTTGAATATGGAGGAATCCCTGCAAGAATATCCAAACCTCCAGACCACTAGCCAGCTTTTTCTAAAAAAAACAGACAGCCAAATGCAGCAGAGTCAGGTCCTGGTGCCATAGTGAACCTTGAAGATGTAGATCTGCTGTCTAAGAAAGGTGCCACCCTACTGCCATTCAAAGTTTATGCGAGAACCAAACCCTCCTGGGCTAATACTGAGCCACCAAGATTGCCAGCAGCAACGTAACCCTTCTCAGCATCTGGTAGATCATAGCAAGTGGAGAAAAGATACGTCTGAGGTAATCGTGGCACTGTGCCATTAATAAGCCTACTCTGGAGTAAGAGACAAACTACAGGATATTCCTGTTGTGGCAAGACGTCATGAGATCTAACTCAGTGTTTGAATTACATCTCAGACCCCGCCTGTATCCATAAGGAAGTAGAGCTCAGAAAGCAGAGACTGAGGCATCCTCTGTGATGGGGTGAGTAAAAAAAGAAATGTTTGAGAAGTCATGCTGTCCATCTGAGAGCCAAAGACAAGTGAACATTTGAAAGAAGAGCCTCCAAAGACCTCTTTGGTTCAGCACCTTCCGTCGAAGGCCAAAGCCATAAAGGTTCTGTGGGCTTAAACGGAAGCCAATAAAACTCTGGACACTACACCTGTAGCATTTTGTGCAGCCTCACGTAGGTAACCTGACACCTCCCATGATTTGCTCTGCTAATGGGAAGGTCAGATGGGGTGAATTACCCTTTAATCCGGAGATCAGATGGTCTGAACCAGCATAGGACAAAAAGATGCTCCTTAGACCATAAAAATTGTTTTAAGGAAACTCTCTACAAGACAGTCCATATCCCTAAGGAATCAAGAGGGTTGAGGAGGAACAAGCTTTCCAGTAAACTATTGATTTATAGTAAACTAATGTCTATTATTAGTGCCCAATCCTAAGCAGGTCTACAAGAAACCCATGGTACACCGTACTTCAGACTGGATGAAAGAGAAAGAGTTTACCTCAGTTCTTAAATAAGGTTTTGAACTCATAACCTGATGAGTGCAAGGCAAGTGACTTAAGACTCGAGCTTTGAAATCCTTTTAGAGAAAAACTATTAAAAAACGGTCCATGAAAGAAAAATCCTAAATATTAAGCTAAAAAATTTGAACTCATAACTTACCATGCTTAACATGCTCAACTGGCATGAATTGCTGCTGTACACAGGTCATGAGTGATGGAAGCTATAAAATTAAGAATGGCTTTTAAAAATATAAAATGTGATCAAGAAGCTATGCAAATCAGAACATCAGACATTTATTGAAATGAAAAGCAGAACATGGTAAATGGGTTAAAATAAGAAAACAATTTGACACATTGAAATTTTGTTTCCAATTCATACATGTAATACCCAATCAGACATCACACATACACTCTTT
>WWET01000718.1:526756-557311 GCA_011038615.1 Limnodynastes dumerilii
TTTCAACATACAACACACAGTAATTTATTCATACTGGGGCTGACCTACAATGTAAATCTTCAGTAAAACCAGGTTTAGCTGTAGAGAGAGGCAAAGTTATATTGTGCAAATAGAATTTATGTTGAGAGGTGACAATTCCTAACTCAACTAAATTACAATTTAAATGAAAACCGACCAGTTTTGTGTGCTATAAGCAAATTATTTTTGATACACTGAAATATTGAAAAACATTTTCACTGTTCACAACGGTTTCCTTTCTCTGTTGTAGTTCTTAACTGTAGATCACTTATCTTTATTTTAGGAAGTGTAACAATATTAGACAAACCTGAATGTAAGTTTGGCTGATGTGTCAATATATTTATATACATTAAACACCTGGACACATATTTACATGCTTGACCAGCAGCCTTTCCATCTATAGTTGGCGACACACTATATGATAATTGGTCCAATTAGCTGATTAGTTAATCGGTCAGTGTATGGTACAGACTGATTTGTCAGCGTGCAGGCAACATGGCCATAAACTGCTACTTAATAATTGCTCAGAAACCTTTAGCAATGCAATCATCGCTGCCTTGATCAGATTAGGATTGGTGTAAGGAGCTGCGGTGATATCCTCGATTATCGCACAGCGTATGTTTACTGGGCCATATCCCTGGTGGCCAAAGTTTTATATTGGTCACCCAAGGTTTTACATATAAATTCAAAGAGAAAAGGGGAGTTGCAGACAAGCAAACATACTCCCTTGTGGGGACTCTTATGGATGCACTCAGTATAAAATGGGAGAGACAACACTACATCATAATGTCTATGATTTCTTGTCCTTAACTTTAATATTTTAAGGATTTTGAATTAAAATATATGTTTTAACCTTATGATGTAGCGTTGTCTCTCCCACTTTATACTGAGTGCATCCATAAGAGTCCCCACGAGGGAGTATGTTTGCTTGTCTGCAACTCCCCTTTTCTCTTTGAATTTATGTGTTACAATTAGGTGGGGTCCCGGATAGCACCGTTAGTTCTTGTTTTGGGTTTGATTTATATATTGAGCTGGTGCGGCCCTGTTTTGTTTTGTTTAAAAGGATTTACATAGTTTGTAGCATCATTTGCTATTATAAACATTAGCACCAATAGGGGTTTGTGTAGATTCACTGAAAAAAAAAAATGCAAACATATACACATTTCTGGAGCCTGAAATTCACATTTTCCATTTCCAAACAGATTAGGGTAAAAAAAAAAAAAAAAAAAAAAAATTGGGAAAAAAAAAAAAAAAAAAATTGGTGAAACCTGTTGGTGGAATTACTAAACAAACATTACTTATATTTCAGGGATGTCCACATTCCACCAGTGATCCATGCCTTGAGCAGTTAGTTTTACATTGTCAAGTACCGTACAGACAATGTAATCACTACAAAAGATGTTAGATCTTTTAAAATGAAACAGTAAAGTGAAATATGTGCTTAGGTATAAAACAATGTCTCAGAAAACTATTTTAGGCAGACAACCTATTCTTATGTGATATCGTTCATATAAATTCCAGCAGTGACCACCACACAAAAAGCAGAGAGGAATCTAGCGCAAAGTTTAACTTTACAGTATTTTGTTGTCATCTATATACAAAGAATTACAGTACATATTCATGGAAGAGGAATAACCATCTCCCACTAGTGACAGGAAATGCAAGAACCTAACTACAGAAAAACAAAAATTAACAAGTTGTAAAAAAAAAAAAAAAAAACCTGTATGAGGAACACCTATTTTAATATGCCGACTTTCACACTTGACAGTGTTGTATACCGATTCAATTACGTTCTAATCTTCCTTTAACAGTCAGCAGGATGGAGCAGGAGTTCAATAGAGAGCGTTTCTTCACTTTCACAGAGTAAGGTAGCACCAGTGAATGTGGAGTGATGGACATGGTGGTACAGCAAAGAGATTTATACCAATGCTTAGTGTTTGCAGGTTTGTTTGGTTTTTTTGGTCAAAGTTAGACCTCAAATAGTACCAACTTTTAGGTCATCCTATGTAAAAACAGACAAGAATGCAAATATGGATGGCGTGGATACTTGGAATGTCCTGTTTCTGAAAGGTACTTTGTTTCCATGAAATGATTGCAGGATCAAGTTCCGCATACATATAGCAACAACTTTATCTCTTCTGTTAAAACATATTTCACAAAGAAGAGAACATTGCCAGTGTAAGCTCCTACCTTTTGCTCCATGGGCCTTATAAAGGTTGACTTACCTCATTTATGTTACCTGATCATTGTGCTCTATAGAAGGCTGCATCAAGCTTAGCTAAAAGACATTTCACTCAAAAGATCAAGCCAACTTCACAGAAGCAATGATTTCAGCAAACCAGTTTTCTTTTCATTAAAAAAACAAAACTAGAGGTCAGTGTTGGCTTTGGGATGTTGTAGTAACATTACAACAGATGCCCTCATAGCAATACACAAGTAAGATATTAGCGACCCACTGTGAAGCACAAGCTGGATAATTGGGGACCCATTCCGCAAACTATGCGATAATAGTTATCAGTAGCTATAGCTTATTCAATTCCTCAGTAGGGGCTGGAAAAGGTAAAACATAGCCTTCCTCATAACCACAATTAAAGGTTAAGATTTAAAAAATGGCACTATAGAGAGTCGCCACAGTTCTCCAACTCCATGCATTTAAAATGGTTTACAATCCCAATGGTCTAATTTATTTAAAAAGATGAAATAAAATTAGTCTCTAGGACAAGCTAAACTAAACCATTAAAGGATAAAATTACAAATGTTCACAGGAAATGGAGAAACAAACAATAAACAGAAAAAATGAAAATCTGCTCACATAATTGAGGCACTGTTATAGACTCCAACACCAAGATTCACAGAGTTTAAAAACAAAATACAGTAAAATGTTCACACAGCTGCCTGTAGCACCATAATTCCCAGCTTAAAATTGCTCAAATTTAGCAAAGGCAGATGTGAGCAACAGGCCGAGGAGTCTGAGATAGCATGGCGTGCGTTGTGCTAGGGGTGCCCGCTATTGGTCACTGCAAATAGATCATTCCTACACCAAAAGCTGATTTGGCCTCATCTATTTTTGCTTTTGAAGTCTATTAAGTAAATTGATAACCTTTATTCATGTTAGCTGAAGCAACAATACTCTATCTATTAAGTTGCTTAGCGTCAAATTTTAAAAAAATCTGTAATTTCTGAATTAAAACAAAGTTTAACCTCATAAAAGCCAACTGCAAATCAGTAACCAAATAATCATCTGCACTGTTTAAATCTTCAATGGTAAACAATGAAGTAAATTCTTCCATGCCACTTTTTCATTTGTTAAAACAGGCACGTGACTTATAGATAACATGGCTATTGTGCTAACCATTAAACATCACACCATTTTGCAGCAGGTTATCATTAGCATTATGAGGATACAGCCCTTTCTCTTGAAAAAGCATTATAGTTGTTCAGGGTGCAATAACCACACATACAATATAATCTGTAGCTGTATGGGGGGGGGGGGGATTCCCATTAAAACATTTAATACTGCAGTAATACACTTCCATTTACCCAGTAATGCTATGCAGTAAAGCATGGTGGACATTGGCATGAACAAAACAAAAACTGGTATATCTGTATACTAACAAAATACCCAATGACTACGCAAAAAGTAGCTTAGAGGCATGCAGTGACAGATGGGAAATTTAGGCCCAACAACAGAAATACCCTAACATAAGCACAACCCATTTGAGGTCCACTGGCATTAAAAGGTTTCCTGAAATCCTCAGCTTGAAATGCAACTCACTGTGATAAGGCACCTCTCTATTCTCTGCCATCATACCCTAGATTATTCACAGACCTAACACACTGTCAATCAGAAGTGCCTTATTGCTTTTTTTTTCTAGTATATACCAAAGCCTCTTCCACACAAGAGCAGTTCTCATGGTCATCTACTGAAAACACTAGCCCACCGATGAATTCAAGTCGTAAAGGTATTCATCAGTAAAGTGACTCATAAGTCTTAACCTGCAAAAAGTTGACGGCTAAACAAAAGCAAAAACAAAATGTAGAAGTCTTCCCGTCAAGTGTCTACAGTACTGGTTTGTGTACTAACTTTGCAGCTGCATTTATACAACGCTTTGTATTTATCACACAATGAGGCACAACAGTCCCTTTCCGTTAGTTCACTACTTTTTAGTTTTATATGTTCACTTCTTTTCCGATGTTACACTCAGGGCAGGACTATGTTTGGATGTGGTTTGTGGCTGACAATCTGCAGCAAAGTCTTGGTCAATAGAAACTGACTCTTCCTGCAGGACACCTATAAATCGTTTTTCTACAGAGTCCAAAAGGGAAACTTTCTCTATGGAGATGCTTTCTGTCACATGGCTGGAAGATTTGCCAAACACAGACTGTGGCCCCTCTTTGGAGATATTGGTTTGGGGATATAAAACCGTGGCCATGGAGTTCTGTATTGAATGTAAAGGTTTTTCTAATGGTGCTGGGCCCACAGGATTTTCTTTATCTGCTGATATAGAACACACTTTTTTATCGGGATTTGGCTCCTCTGGAAAAGCAATGGATGATTTACTTGACGGCTGAATAGACTTCTCTTTTACATCCGACTCCCCTTTTCCATCTTTAACATTTACTAGGCACTCTTTTGAAAGAGGAGTGCAAATTTTTTGGTTGGTGTTTATAGGCTCCCGTTTAGCAGTGTTTGGAGTTGATGATTTTTGTACAGGAGTAGTACATTTATCATTCGATGTGTTAGGTAGTGGTTTCTTAATACGAGGAAGTGAACTTCCACCCTGGCTTCCCTTCACATGACCAGACTTCTCTGCTAGAGCTTTGATTCCACCAGCCAAGATATGTTTTTCTAGAGCTGCCTTTCTGTTTACAGCAGTGGCTAAGAGCACCTTTCCAGCCTCTCCTGGGTACTTTCCAGCCCTGGCTAATACGACTTTACCTGTCGCAATAGATTGTTTGCCTGGAGATAACAGCACTCTACCAACTGGTGAAGAGTTCTTCCCAACAGAGGTCAAAATTACATTCCCAGCAGGTAGATTTTTCTTACCAATGGAAGCCAACAAAACCTTTCCAGAAGATAATGTTTTTTTCCCCAAAGAAGCCAAGATCACCTTCCCAGTAGACAAAGATTTCTGTGCAGTGGATGCCAAAAACAACTTTCTACCGGAAGAGGACTTCTGGCCAGCAGATGTCAGAAGTATTTTGCCAGCGAGTAGTGAGGTCTTCTCAGTACATCCTACCAAAACCTTCTCAGCAGGCTTTGCATTTTCCCCCAATGCTTTATCACATTCTGGTTTATCTGCTACTGATGGAGTCCCCAGTATTTCTGAGGAATTTTGTTTATCACCAGAGGAAGTGTTCTCCTTAGCACTATCCAACTTGTCTTTTTTTGGCTGAGGTGACCCAGATGATTCTTTTTCTGTGCTGGAGGAAGATTCAATTTCTCGAATTTCTCCTGGCTCCAAAGGATGAGGCCCACATGGATCATGCTCCGTGCAAGATAACCTTCCATCCAGCTTAGAAATGAAGAGCATACCCTCACGGTGCTGCTTGCAGAAAGAGCTGGGACACATTTCACAAAAAGAAGCTGCCTCCTTGTTACAGACATCACACTGATGCCATGGACACTCCCACTTGCCTACAACAAAAGTCGGGAAAAATGTTATGAGAAAAATAGCGTATATAATGAAGTCTATTAATTAACAAGCTCGTTCTGCTCTGCAAATGCTGACGACATAGTTACATGCAAAGCAAACAGAATAAACTAAGTTTGACAATAGTAACTGGAAGTGCTCCAAACACACACATCTGCTTTGAAAGATCACTGACTGAATGAAAGGTTTATTATATGATCAGTTCTTTTTAATTGGACAGTCCTCACATTTACAATCAATCATAGAAAAGAAACCATAAGCATTAAGTAACAATACATCTAAGACATTTTCTATGGTTTTTAGCTTACGTTACGGACACTTGGATGTGATCAGTATAACAGACGTCTTGTTCACTGGATTATAACCTATATAAGCATTTATAGGATATTTTAGACTTATATCCTTAAAGTATTTTCCACTGTAATCAAGCAGGACTTTCCAATGAAAGGACATTACACTGTCTCAATTCCGGATATTGCTAGACTGTAAAAAGGCTTACTTACCAGCAGGTCTCCGGGTTAAACTCAAGCAGTCTGCATGGTATACTTTTGGGCAACCTGGCCTCTTGCAGGAAACAACCTGACCTCCATCTCCACAGCTGAAACATTCATCTTCGTGCTCCTTAACCACTTCACTCTTTTTGCGCTTTACATACTTCCTTCTGGCTCTGTCTTCAGACACTAAGGGCTGGTTCTGAACAAATAACACAAGCCAGTACATTATTAATATAGAAAAAACACTAGGGTATGGTTACCAGCGCTCTAAGTATTAACTACTTAGAATAAACACTAAAATGAATTCTATAATTCTCTCGAGCTGCTAATCTGAGGTGACTGGACCCAAAGAGAAAAAAAAAGTGTAAAAAGTAATGGTAGCGCTCTGATTGAAAATATATAGAATTTATTAATACAATATCAGACAATATTAATACATATTAAAAAATCCGGCTGACCATAAGTACATTATTAGTCACAGTGGGAAGGAGAGCATTTTTGCTATTTTAATTTACCTAGAATCACTATATTGCTCCATAAGGTTATAAAAAAATAATGGGGTTAATAATTGGAAGTTTCTGAAACAGGAAACTTTTTTATTACTACAATGTAAAAAAAACAATGGGAAACAAACCTTCGGTCTAACTCCCAGGAACCCACTGCAATTTGGAGCACCACATTTACACACAGTCTTCCCATTTCCCAAACACTCCAAATTGTAGTTGAAAGTTAATTCTGTTCCTGAAAAGTTAGGAAAATCCAAGAGTGAAAATTAGCAAGCATAGGCCATGGTCAATTTCCTTCAATCTGAAACTGAAAAATTAAGCAAAAGTAAAAACCTTTACATCTTTTTTATTTTGTTTAAAAATTATACATGAAAAAGCCAATTAAAATAAGCTTACTACATATTTCCTATTCATAGTTTATGATAATTACTGACAAATATTCTATTGAATTGATCAAATTCCCACTAGTGTTACAGAATACTAAACAACATTTAATTGAAAATCAAATGTAAAGCACTCCTGACCAACCAGCAGTTTAGCATTTAATAAGATAGAATTTTACCAGCTTTAATGTCACATAGAGCAAAAAGACCAACTCTTGTATCGCCATTAACACTCCATTTCTGAGTCTCACAGTTAGGCTGGCAGCAGTGGTTCATAAAGCGTGCAAAATTTCCCTTTGGCCCGGCATCAATCACACGATCCTAAAATAAAGTTTTGTTGTATAAGTCCTTCTATGTACAAAAAGTGTGACAAACAGTAATATGGACACGTTTTCAGAGATTGGTCTCCCCAAAAAATTAAACTACAACCAAGAAAATGTTGCATTGCACAAGTGTTTACCTTGTCCAGGGTCAGCATGTAAAAGTTAGTAATGTCATGCTCCTGAGCATAGCGGATACGAGCACGACACTCTTCTTCATCAATCATCTCCCCCACGTACTCATTAACAAATTCCCCCTAAAAGAAATGTAGACATATGCGATAAACCAAAGCAACCATAATGCATGTAGTACTAAAAGAGTATCATAGGAAAAAATTAAATAAAATATATAATAAAAAAAAAAAAAAAAAAGACAGGTTTAAAATAAAGAAAGAAAGAAAGAAAAAAAAAGAAAACGAAAAGTCACCTTCTTAATATCAGCCTTGCAACGCAGTCCCCAGCCACGGCTTAAAGTCCGGAAAATCTCAACATCCGGGTACTGTCGTTTGGAGAATGCTTGATTCATACAGTGCTCACCAGTCGGGCACACCGAGGGATGGCATTCATACAGCAGCATGCGGTTAATACATTCTGAGTCTTGACCACAAGGGTTTTCATCTGAGGCCTTGCAGTTGCAACGTGGGATTTCTGACATATCTGCTGTGAAGATCTGAACTTTTCCAATTGGCTTATTTGCCTGCCAACAAAGGTAGACTTGATCATACAGGTCTAAGGCAATAGATTGCCTATCTTGATTCAGTATACAGAAATAATATAACATTGCATACAATAAAAGTATACACAAGCAAGCTCAAAAGATTACTTATACATTTACCACTGCCAATATAGATGACAAAGATAATTAACCCTAAACGTGATTTGCATGATACACTGCGCTGTGACAAAAAGGAGAGTAAAGGAAGAGCAGCGCACTCACTTTTATGTGCTTATATGGCGGAGGCTTTTTGTCATTTTTCTTTTCCTCTTGTAGCTGCCTCATTTCTTTCTGTGCTTTAAGTTCTTCAAACCTTTCAGCAGCTTCCATAAGCCCTGAATAAAATCATGCATAAATAGAAAACTAAACACCCAACAGAGAACTCAAGCAGAAATCTTGTTAGATATGGAAAAGGATATTTACCTTTCTTGTAAGTGGCATCCACACCTTTGCTCATTTTATCTTTGTTGAGTGCATCTCCCTCCATGTAAGGAAACACTCTGGCTTGGTGAGTCCATAAATAATCTTTCGAACCAAAAAACAAGACGGGAAACTCTCCAATGTCGTGCTTCATTTTTTGGATGTTAACAGGAATGCTCTTTGGATGACAAACCTCAGCAGGCCACCACCTAAAAAAATAAAAAAAATAAAAAGACAATAGTTATTTTTTGGGCAATTAGAAGTATGACAGCACGGTGTGTATTGTGGATTGCTGCAAAGGCAACTGAATTTTTACCTGTATCTCCCAACCTTTACCCACACCACTTCCTTATAATGTGGTTTCTTGCCAGCTTTGCAGTCATTGCAGAACCAGTTACCCTCTGGCATCTCGATGTTAAGACACTCACGATGGAAAGCAGCTGGGCAGGATTCACAACAAAGAAGACTTCCCCCTGACATGAACACAAGCAATAAGTCAAAACTTCAGTAGTCTCATTTTAGCACTACATTTCTACCTCACTTTAATTACAATCCATTCCAGATACACTATCATTTCTTCCATTGCTTCATTCTTGACTTGATATGCTAAATATTTTTTTAAGAGAATCCCCAAAAAATGAATAACTACAAAAGGCATGTTATCATTCTCTGAAGAACGGCTTTAGTCAACACTTACAAAGAAAACAGTACTTTAAAGGAGCAAGAACAAGGTCATACAAGTACCTTCAGAGCATACAAAGCACCAGCTGACATTAATATGCTCATGGTTCTTACAACCTCTGCGGGGAGTAAAATGATTGGGGCAAATAATGCTATTAGAAGCCAGGGTAACAGTCCCTGCTGCCAGGCAGAAATCATTGGCATGGTATGCAACAGGGCATCGTACACATCTCATAAGGCGACCTGTCAAGACAGAAAAAAATATACTCTAAATTTTACAAGTTTATTTTAGGTATCTCCTCAAAATCATTAAAACAGATGTTATGCCATCAACGACTTCTCTGAAAAATTATAATTCTTACATTAACAAAGATCCAACTCACCTTTTGATGAAGATGGATGGTTGGGGTTGTTAGAATGACAAGTGCTACAGACATGCAAAGAACAGCGGAAGCCTTTATTGAGCTGTAAGGTGGGGAGGTAATTAAAAGCACAGTTCTCGTGATAATACTTCCCACATAGAGAGAGTGAGCAGCGCTTCACTTCTTCATCAGAGCTCTTGCATACAAAGCAGGTATGAACACCTGAAAATGACAATAAGGGATAATATCTGAGTAACCATTTTAAACAAGTGGGATATTAAAAAAAAAGGCATAAACCATGCTTAGAAAATAGTCTCCTGACTTGGGAAAATAGTCTCCTGCGATCGTAGCCCAGCAGAGAAATATCAGATTGGTTGGCGTTGAAACGATCAAAAACAGCCCTCAATCTTACACAGACAAATTAGCTAATGATGCAACACAAAATCAAATTTTGCAACATTTAACATTACTTCC
Source organism: Limnodynastes dumerilii (assembly GCA_011038615.1). Lineage (NCBI taxonomy): Eukaryota > Metazoa > Chordata > Amphibia > Anura > Limnodynastidae > Limnodynastes > Limnodynastes dumerilii. Next base: position 536,784 of record WWET01000718.1, read on the forward strand.
ACTTAAATAATGAAAAAATGCACTGCAATACCTTTATAAGCTTGTAATATACCATCAAATTAAAGCTAAAATTTTCCCCGTAGACACTCACCTGAAGAACATTCACTGCAGATGAACTTTCCCCGGGGCATGTCAGTCATACCAAGACACTCCAAATGAAACGCTCCACAGCACTGGGCCTCACACAAGAGTAGCTCCCCTGGCTTTTCACACACCTATATTATAAGAGTTCAAATTGTTTAAGAACACTGTGGTTTATATGTGATAGACTAGAAAGATACTCTCCTGCTTTCAAAACTTTGTTATTAATAACAAAATACTACAAGTTAACTCAAAACAGATTGGTAAAAAAGAAATACAAAAAGAAAATTTTATTTTAATAAATAAAAAAAAACAGGTTAAAAAGAACACAAAGTAAGTAGTAAATCTTGCTTCATCAACTAGGAAACTATTTGAAATAAAATCAATTTACCTGGCACACATTCTCTTTCATGGCGGCTCCTCCTCCCCCTCGCTCCAACTGCATCTTCTTTGAGTCCAGTCCCTCCTCAGCTGTGTCACTTGGACTGGCTGCACTACTCTCATGAAGTTCTCCCTGTTAGACATAAAAAAAATGTATTCTATTAAATGTATTAAAACTCCAATACAGACCACTATACGCATTTGATAGACACCTAGTCACACAGTCTCAGGATGTAACATTGCCGGTATGGCAGGTGCTCCAATTGTGGGTGCAGGGAGCACACATGGTCACCAATGCAGAGATCAGCTCCATGCAAGTGTACCAATCGCAGCGGTCAATACAAGGAGTGAAGCTTTCTGCTAAAAAGAGCTTCCTGAAGATCAGAGTATTAATAGAGTAGGTGCTGTGTGATCCTGTAGCTGGACCAGGCAAGCAATGATTGAGGTATGACTGGGGTGGAAATGGTGTAATATGCAGTGAAGGAGGAGAGGTTTATATTACAGAGAAGTTATGAGATATGTGAAATGTTATGGGGAGCAGGAAATATTTGCAATGAGTAGAGATAAATGTTACTGAATGGGAGAGAGGGAAGTAAATATAAGGGGGGGGGGGGGGGGGGTGTGTATAATGTGCGCTCGTGTGCGAGTGTATTACCCATTGCTTACGCCGGCTGAAGTAAGGGTAGCCTTCAGCCGGCGTAAGCAATGGGAAATACGCCCGCACAGGGGGAGTGTCGGGGAGAATGGACGCTGATACGCTGTGCTTTAGTAAGCACAGCGCATCGGCGTAGGACTGGATCAGGCCCAATGTGTCTATTAACATAGACACTCTGGGGTAAATCCAGACTTACAGGCTAGTTACGTTAGAACTCGTAGCATAAGTGTGTCGGGGTCATCACATGGTATGAGTATGAGAAGAGCAAGCTATGATGGAGTGATAACATTAAATGAGGGTAAATAGATAAAGTTGCAGACAGAAGGTGGGGAAACTTAGATGTTTAAGTCTTAGGGCTTCTCAAAGTGAAAATGTTGCCGACATTGTTTAGTATGTAATAGGAAAGTGACAACTAGAATTTACTTGGTTGCAAGTTTATTAAATCTAGCCCTCTGAGAACCTGCTGCAATATGTATGCAAAATATAGGGGTGGGGAGATTACACATCAGTGACAATATAGAAAGTTGGAAAGTGGAAATGGAAAGTTATGACTCAGATTGAGCCTGATACAAATATAAGCTAAGCTCCCTGCAACTGGAAAGCGAATAAGATGTGGAAATTTTCAAGTGAAGAAATACACTATATTTTTGACAAATTTTCTTCCTAAACTTTTGTAAATCATCATGCTATTCTGTTATTTAATATTAAAAATGAAATTTTAGCAAAATATCAGGCGTGCCGATTCTGGTTAATGATGGAGTGGTGTGTTTTTTTCTATTTTTTATCCCTAGCTGTGCAATTTTCATCGTTGCGAGTCCCTGCGGGGGGTGGGGGGACTTATGGTTAGGGGGCCGTATGCAGAGAGAGTTTTCCGATATTTGTTACTGCGCATTCGCAATAATTTTGTTACGCCAACTACGTTTCTTTTTGCGACGCATGCGCAGTAACAAATATCGGAAAACTTTGCATATGCACCCGGAGCTCTGCATATGGACCAGGGAGTGGAGTTGCTTACCTTTCATAGCACAGTGTTAGGTGCTCTAGGGATTGATTGCTTTGCCTCTTCAAGCCATAAGCCATCGATATTCCAGCCAGTTCGTTGAAACTGGCTGCGAGCGTACGGTCCTATCGAAATAGTGCCATTTGCAACAGGGACCCACACTCAATTTTCATATAACTATAAAAGGCAAGTGCATGCCTGCTTTTGTGTGTGTATAAATTATTTTACAAAATACTTGGGTGCTTTTAGTTCTGTGTGTATTAATTGTATAATAAAGCAACAACTTGTTTACCTCAGAGTGTGGCATGTCGCAGGGTATTGGGCTGTGTTCTTTCTTAAACCTTCCAGCAAGTCTTAACCGTTTTCGTCTCTTGCGATTATCAGGTAGTCTGTTTGATGCTGAAATATGAGAATATATATTCTATAAATGTTTATAATAAAGAGAAAAACAGAAATTTACCTACACCTACATGAAAATATACATAAACAAATAAAATATACATATAATGGGAGTATACTGTGACTGCAATGTCTAGTGTTGACAGGGTGAAGTGATCAGAATTATTTTATCTGGCAGGGTCTTTAACATGACACCTGTCAGATAAAGCTAGGAAACAGCAGAGGAGCATTGGGAGCAGGTGTGGGAACAAGGTAAGAAACCAATACATACATACCAGGGGCGTTTTAAGAAATGAGGGGGCTCTTGTGCAGGATTTGTACATGGGCCCCCCACCAGACAGGAATGACCCGGTCCGGACTTAAAAGGGGGTGGGGCCTAACTGCACGGTAAGCCCTGCCCATTTTTGGCCCACGCATAGGGACAGTCCTACCGCAGGGAAAGGGGGGTTCATTCAGCATCTATTTCTTCCCTCTGGAAGATCTTAGAGGGAAGAAATAGATGCTGAATGGCCCCCTTCCCCTGCCAACCCTGGGTGCAGGATGCACGCCACAGGGCCCCCTGTTCTGAGGGGCCCATGTGCACTGCACACCCTGCATCCATTATAGATATGCCTATGATACATACACATATATATCCAAAGTATCACCAGCACTCCAAGGTTACAGGCCAAGAACTTGCTCCTGGTGCAGTCAAAAAGTTAAATGTATATTTCCAATGACCAAAAAGAGGCACTCGCAGAGACTTATTATGCAGTTTAAGATGCTTATTTAATAGCAAGGTTTCTACATATTGTTGGTCTGACGTTTCAATTGCATAACAACAATTTTCATCAGGGCTTACAGATACAAACATAGGGGTAGATCCAGAACTACGTTTGCAAAACGTCTCCTCGTGTAGCGTATTTTCGTGTGCGTGTCTTCTATACCCTCCCCTTGGCACACCCCTTGAATGTACGTATTTTGACCAAGATACGCTTTCCAAACCCTATCTTAACTTTTGGCAACGTAACCGATGTGATCCGCTCACGTACGTATGGGCAACACGTGTTTACACAGTTACGCACGGCCATACTGTACACTTTAAATACAAACCCCCGCCTACATAACGTCTTTCAGACGTATTTTGGACTCACATAAAATTGGCACGCCCACACGCAAGTATTTACGTGACACATACGTGAATGGCCCATACGTTCACATTTACGCTACGTTACGGAGCTTATTTTCTATGATGCGCAGTACTTACAAAAACGCGATTTTACGTCTCCGCCACGCGTAAATTCACTCACAAGCGTTGTTCTGGATCTGGCGCATATATATAACGGCACTCCAATTCCAATAATGTTATTTTGCTGATGAAAGGAGCTAAGATGCTCCTGAAACGTCAGTTTTGGGATGTTACAATCATTTTTGCCGAAGCATTGCAGTAGCGAGAGACCGGTACAGACATGGTACAAAATGTATCTTTGGTGGAAGGCACTCCAGTTAAAACAGCTTTAACAAGTGCTATATATACTTCCCACACTGAGAGGCATGCAAGTGATTTTGTGATTCAAGCAAGTCTATATTTCATCAAAAGATATGGGCTGCAACACTGGGAAATGCTTAAATCATTACAAATTCCTATATAATATATTAGACACGCAAGTTAAGTTTGAACATGTAGGAAGCACGGACTCAGATTGCTGGTGCATACAGTAAGTGTTACCTGGTCGATATCTAATGCGTTTGAGTGATGTTTTCTTGATTGGGATGGATCTAAGAGGCTAAAAGTAAATAACAGTAATTAGATATCAATATATTAGTTTAAATACAAAACATGCAAAATAAATGCAGTAAAATACGTATAAATCAAAGCTTGCTAAGAAAAATCATTTAAGAAAAAAAAATCTTATGCAAAATATTAATGATCCGGCTGCCTACTGTTCGCTATTGTGCTTTCATACATATACGGTCTCCTGTTACTGTCTACATAAAAGGATACATTTCTCTTTTTAAACTCTTGCCATTATACCTAGTGTGTGGAACCGCTAATGATTTAACGACCAAATTCTCACTTGTGATTCATTTTATAAACACCTGGTGGTATCTGCGATTAACAGAGGCATGGGGATCAGGCAACTGCAGGGTCTTCAAATCTATGCATCCGTGCAATAGCTCCGCTAACCACTTGTTTCACACCCATGGGCTTAAAATTGCCATAACCCACCTTATGTTTTTCTACTACTGCAGTTTGGTAGCCTGGAACAGTGAGTAGAGAGCCGGCAAACTGCTACCGCACATTGTAACACAAAGACACATCCAACTACAATTGTAACCCGTACTCTAAATGAAAAGCGGGCGGAAATTTTATTTATGGCTCTAGAGGACAAAATGCTTTTTTGACTGGACATCAGTGGATGAAATCACTTCTGGAGGCACAGATAATAGGGCAAAAACAAAAAGTGATCCAATACTAAAGGTTATTACCTTTTTTTCTATTAAATTCTAAAAGGGAGCTTTGTAAGGAATAAAAACCAAGATAAGCCATAATGCAGGATATGGCAATTACAGGTAGAAACAATGATTAACAAATTTCAAAACAAATTCTAACAATGAATTCCATTGCACTGTGTGCTAAGAGAGAACACAAAGTTCTCAATCAACAGGCAGCAAGCTGTGACAGCTATGCCTAAATAGCATCTAGTAACATGACAGTTCTGAACACTAAATATATAAAGAGGGCAAATAATGCTGCTATTTGATGGTGTCAAACATTTTTTTTCCCACAAGGCAAGTATGAGAAAATGATTTAACACTTTAATAAGAAGATGAATGCTAGGTTCACTATGGCAAAAGCAAGTTCATTTTAAAACTATATCTTAATTATCGTTAATAAAACCCCAACGTGGATCATTAATTGGTTGAAGTATATATATTCCAGCACATAACCAGAGTTTAAACAGATCACCTTAGATGGTGGGAAAATATTTTCTTCCTCTTCCTCCTCCTTTAGGCCAAGTTGGGCATCTAGGTCATCAAATTCAAATACTCTTGGTATAAGTTTGCTTTTTCGTCTGTTCCCACAATTACCTTGGTTCACAAATATAAAAAAAGTTAATGAATATAAACCTGATTGATACATTGGTTAAAATCAGAAGTTCCAATACAAATTCAATAGATAGCCAATGGCATAGGGCTGGATCCAGACTTAAGAAGGAGCTTGAAATTGAGAGTAAAGTTACTCCTGGGCTAAACCATGTTGATTTCAGGGGATTCATATTTCATCTGTAGCAAACAGTATTAGTTTTGATAGGTGATGTTTCCCAAGTCTAAATAACAGTGTGATAGTAACGCTGGTCAGTATCTGTGTGCAGTAAGCAATTCAAACATATATCCCTGCATGCAAAGAATACAATTAACTTGACTCCCCCTGAAATCAACATGGTTTTACCCAGGTGTAACTTTCCTCTCTCAGGGCCTGATTCACACTTAAGAAGCTGCGGCTTCTTAAGTGCGCATCTGCCCGAAATTACCTACTGTGCATGCGTAGGTAATTTACGCTATCTACGTACCGCACGCAGGTATTTACGTCCCTAGAGGTGGCGTTATGCTGCCTTGGGGTGTTTTTAGGCAGAAGTGGGAGGTATTTAGATTAGCTGGGGAGTGCAGGAGGTAGGTGGGGAGGTGCATTGTCCGTACAGGCATTGCACGGACAGATATGGTAGCCCTATGGCACTCGTAAGTGCCATATGGTAACTAAAAACGGGGGGGTGGGTTAGGGTCTGGTTTATATTAGCTGGGGGGGGCGGGGGGGAAGCAGGGAGGTGCAATGTCCATACAGACATTGCACAGAGACTTAAGGTAGCCCTATAGCACTTGTAGGTGCCATAAGGTACCAAAAAACGGGGGAAAGGTTGGGGGCTGGAAGAGTGAGTTAGGTGCGGATCTGCCCGCACCTAACTTACTCTTAAGTGTGAATCAGGTCCGTAATTACAAGCTCCTTCTTAATTCTGGATCCAGCCCATTTATGTTTAAAATGAACTGGCAAAATCCCCTACATAGATTCTTATTAGCTATATACAAAATACATCACATTTGCAAAATAATGACAGAAGAAATAGTAACTTTTGTTAAGAAACACCAAGTAAATGGTACACAGACAGCATTATTGAACACATGCAGATAATATGAAATACAATAAAACTATTTTTTGCTTAAACAGCACGAAGATCAAAAACAAAATAATATTCACAACACAGCAGCAAACTTCAAGTAACTCAACAGCTTCAATGATGGGTGTTCACTAGTCAGTGTTTCAGGGCTCAAAACAGTATTTGTTAAGCTGGGTACACAATACAGTTTTTACACAGCTATCAATCCAATCAAACAATATAAAAAGTGTTTAGAACAATACTGTGGGTACACTGGAATGAGCTTTACCATGTCAAGTAGATCACATTGTTTGATTGAACCTTTTAAACCTCCTAATTATAACAACGTGAGAAGAAAAGATGGTGAGGAAAAAAAAAACACACATAAAAAGAGTGCTGCTGGTTGTGTGTGGTGTGTATTCATGAATGGTTTATCAAATAGTGTGTGAGTGTGCTCAGCTTTACTCACTATGAAATACATTTTCTAATGTCATCTTGAGGACACTGTAACAGTGGGGTTTGGATAAGGTCTTTGACATTCTAAACAGGTCTTGAACTAAGCTCCGCTTCTCACCAACTGCCTCTGACTTAGCGCTCATCCAATTTTTTTAAGTGAAGAGGCAACGCAACCTGAGGCTGGTGTACAGGGCAAACAGCTCAAATGGGAGTAATTCAACAGATGTAGAGAAGGTTGTTAAAGTGCAAAATATACAGGAGAGTTCTTATGGCTGTCTCCCACTTTTTGTCCTGAACAGGACTTAGCCAAAGTCAAAATCTTTGAACATGGATATCTGCAGTTTTACTATTCATTATATGTTTGCCACTTTGTCCGGACCATCCACAGACGGATTCTCTACACGGATTTGTTGCAATACACGGACACGCTTTTTTTGCCATCTTGAGAGGTACTTAAAAGCCCATAAAGACGTTTATATTGTGTACAACCATCATATCAAGAGATTCAGCTTGCTCCATGAGAGCAAGTTTCTGTGGAGATCAATTTTCTATCAATACTGAAATATTCTGTGTGAATATAGGGGTCTGTGGGTCTACGGGATTGTGTTTCAATGTGCAATATACTGTCCGCTGAATGGCTTCTTAGAGAGACTTTCATTTTGCTGTGTTTAGCTTATTAAACTTTTCAGAAATAATCAAAAGTGCTCCTTTCTCTAGTCTTTAGCCATTGTGTGACACAGAGACCTTAGTGGTTCATTAGTGCTGCATTATTGTTTTCATATTTTGTCCTAGCTGCAGCATCTGCAATTCAAATCAGCATCAACATCAATCAGGCCTGCAACCAGTATCATTTTATCCCGAATAGTCATTATCTTATAGCGACAGTATTGTTTGTTGTGAATTCAGTTGTGGATCACCAATACACAACAATATGTCTGATAGTTTTAGCTATATTTATATAAATCTTTAATTGGTAAATACACAAAAAAATGCCTTCAGAGTAAAAATGAACGGAATAATCCAGAGCTAAACATACACCCAATGGCGTAACATAGCTCTTTATTCTTTCCCCGCAATTATGTGCATTCCACTCATGTAAGCGAGTTACTGTGCAACATTTAGTCAGAAGGAAAGGGTGCAGGCACTTGGTTAACATACAGTAAGGGCAACAGCTGCTGACCCAAATATTCACAGTTTACAGCAAAACACTTGTACCAGCCACAGGTCATGTTTAAGTCCAAAAGGCACCTGAAGACTGACACTAACAGATATTGGAATCCTGGTGTCAGATTTAGCTGTACGAACTGTGCACATACGCAAGTTGTTGTATTTGCATAGAGGGATTCAGAGCTGCATTTATGTGCCTAGATTTTGCCTTCCGATGTATGGAGAGCAGGATGTGTTCATTTTTGCATTTAGGGCTGGATCAGTCCCTGGATTTTTTTTCATCTCTCTGTGTTTAAGGGACACTACTAATAGGAAGTGGTGTATAGTCTTATACAAAATAAACCCATCTCAGATGATAAAAAATAATCTACAACTAATTAAAATTAGGTACTTTAGCCAAAATTCTTAATGCAAATTTGGACACCATATCAAAACATTAAAGCTGTGGTTCTATTGGCTGTTATCAGCATGTAATTACCAATACCAGAAACATACTGCATCTTTTACAAGCAGTAAGCAAAGCATTCCTGATCGAGTTAAGGAAATTGTAATTTCACCTGGTTTCATCTCAGGAGATGCAGTGCTAGGCTTAAGTTGTTCAGAGACTGTTGAAGACAATGATGTAGTTGTTCCATCTGCTTTGTTGGAGTGGTCTGTGGTAGGTGGGCTTGCAGAATTCTTGTCTATATCTGAGTAGACATCTACATCACCAGTTGACAGTGACGTTGAAGTAATGTCCTCAGCGGGTTCACTCATAGAATGATCCACCTCGGCTTTCACCTTGGCGACAGGCTGTTGAAAAGGGCATAGTAAAGTTATGTCTTTAGACTTAAGCAGTGTTGTGAACAGATGTCAGCAATAAAACAGCTCTGCTTCCTCAAATACCACCGTTATTAATAAAAACCACATGTAAACAAAACCTATATCGCTTGTTTACCTGAGATGATGATACAGGTTGCTTGCTATTACTTCTCTTTGGCGCACAGGACGTTCCATGCTCATCTGCAGAGGGGAGAACTCTTTTTCTTGATCTCTTGCGATACTTCTTACCCCAAGTTGGTCCTGAAGACAACATACAAATACGCAAGTTTATATAAATTGTTCTGTTTTCTGCATGAACGATTTGAGTGTGCAGGGAAACCTGCAGGATTCAGGGCCATCAATAAACCAGTTTTACCACCTACTTAACAGCATTTGGCAAACACCACGACTTAATTTTTCTTGACTAATATCCTTTAAAATTTCCTTATCCTTCAATTATCCTTTAATGTCATATCAAAGTGCATACATAATAGGATAAAATACATACATGATGCAAAAGTAGATACAATCAATAACAGTAAGCAACATAAAGTATGCATCCAAGTAGGTGAATGTAGCGGACAGCAGAGAGTGTTATTGGTAAAGAAGGTAAGAGGAACCTGCTTGCGAGACCTTACTAACTACAAGAGGGGTACAAACAGAACTCATACAAATGAATGGTTACTATTATCAAATATGCTCACATAGAATAAAAGCCTTTACTAAAGTTCCAATAACTGAAAATAAGGGTAATGTTTTACATCAACAAGGAATTCACATGGAAAATGATAAATGACAATACTATGTTTAATCCATCCAGCAACAGTTGCTGCATCTTATGCTACTATTTGACTTCTTATATAAACTTATTCAAATTAAATGATGTTGCTGTTGCAGAGAGAACAAAGTGTTCATAACAGTATATTTTTAAGGCACCAATATAGAAATTGGTTTTGAGTTGGTTTTGCAAAATGTTGTTTATTTGTTTACAGCATTAAGGTGCTATGAAAAAAACAATTACACAAAAATACACAAATATAACGAAGGTCTTAGTGAAGAAAGGTGGTCATCTCTGAAAGCTACAATGACAGAACAGGCTTGGCACACCAGTTTATATTAAATGATATGATATAAAATGTTTAGCAAGTAAATACCTCGTGGTGGAGGCTTTGATTGTCCTGCAGGTTCTGACACTTCTGGTGTGGCGGATGTCGGCTTGTGATTCTGTTGCTCACTACTGTTGCTCACTTCTGAAGTTTGCGCATCATCTTTGTCACTCTGGTCTGCTTTATGAGGTATGTAAGGCTTGGAGAAGCTATTGCTGTGGCTCTCTTGACTAGTCTGGTTAAACCTCTGCCAGCGCTTTTTTGGTGCAACACAATTAGTGTCATCAGACTCATCCCAGCCCAGGCACTCGGTGCTCAGCTCAGAGTCTGGCTCTGTTTCCGCTTTGAAATCTGTTATGATCGCAGCTGTGCAGTTTTGGGAAGGTTGTGCTACACTTGCAGCAGGAGTTTCAACATTGGACTGTACATTAGCTACATTATCTTTTGGTAGTGTATTTTTCTGAGAGGTTATTTTACAATGAGAGGACGAATCCAGATCTTTCCCGCTAGAAGGACTCTCAACAAGTGCCTGACTTACTACATCTAAATACTTTTTTTCTTTAGGAGGAGAACTTACCACATTATCAGAATTTAGATTTTCTATAGTCTTGGTTCGCCTCTTCTGCAGAATGCAGGGTTTTGTAAACTTTTTATTTGACATAGGTGATATAGGACTAAGATTTGTGGCATCATCCTTACTACTGGTGGTGATAGGAGGCTGAGCTGGTCCAGTTTGTGCTAGACTGGCATTAGCTAGAGGTAAATTAACGTGATCATCAGGCCTTTTCTCTAGCTTCACATCAACAGCCGCTGCAGGCTTAGAAACCCCATATGAACAAATCTGAGGGGGGACTTTTGGTGGACTAGACAAGGAAGCTGTATTTTGTCCTGTCATAATTTGCCTTTCTTTTGTTTTTGTGTCATGCATATCTTTTAACATCATCAACAAGCTGCTAAATTTATAATCTGGTTCCATGGGTATTCTACTCTGGCCAGAAGCAGATGGGAAAATTAAGGGTGTGGATGGTTTAGATGGACTATCAGAACGGTCTTCCTTCGTTGACCTGTTGGATGGCTCTTTCAGTCCAGATAGAACAGTCAAAGCATCACCAGGTATTAAACACTTAGGGGAGGTTTTGGAGTCCATGCTGCAATTTTCGCTTTTGGGATTTGGAGGTATGTTTTCTCCTTTTAAAGGAAAGTCTACTGTAGCATCTATAGACATATTTGCATCCTTTGTAGACTTATGATCAAGTGAAGTGCTTTGAGAGACCCCACAAAAATTGGATTCTGAATATGGAATTGTAGCTTGTGCTGAAGAGTCTTTAGGAGTTTCAGCACAGACATCCATCTGGACACCAGGATGGTCTGAATTTGTGTAGCTGCTGCAATCCAGTGTGTCTTTGGATCTGGCAGGCTTCTTATTACAATGAATAGGGCTGGACAGAGAAATATCACTGACACGTTTTTTGCTACTACTTATCTCTGTGGTCAATTCCTCTTCTGTGTGTACACCTTTCTTTGGATTCTGATTATGGGCCATCGGCTCATTTTTAAGCCTGTCTACACTTTCTGATTTATCTGAATCACAGTCAGTCTGAGACTTTGTCTTCGCTATACACAGATCCTGACCCACAATTACAGGACTACTAGGACACTTCTCTGAGGAACCACTGAATAGATTTTTACAAGCCACACTGGAACTTCCTTCTCTATTACGGGTATAGGCATCTTTAAATCCTTGCCTGACATCACTTTGTCCCTTCTGATTCGGTGGCAATGTAAACTTTTCATCACCAAGTTTGCCAGCCCAGTACTCAGGAGACACTGGTTTCACAGGTGCAGTGGCAGACTCCTCAAGCAACTGTTTGGTCTTTGCAGTATTCTCATTTACAGGCTTACGGCTCATGCCTTGTTTCCTCTGCAAAGTGTCCATATTAATGCAAGGCTGTGGAATAGAGTTACACAGAGAAGACTTTAAAAATCCATTCATCACATTTACTGTCCCATTTAATTCCTTTCCAGCATATCCTTGTTGAAGTGTGTGTCTCCCTAATTGAACAATATCCCCATACTCGGTCTTGGCAAGACAATCCTGTGCATGAGCAATGCTTGACTGCCATAGTGACAGAAGCTTGGATGGAATCTATAAGAGAGAGAGATATGTGTGGTAAGTGAGAGAGAAGCCTTTTGGAATTGACACCCATGCAAATATTAAGTTGGGTTCAAATTGGGATATAATACTATATAAAATAATTTTGACCGCCAGAAAAAAAAAGGTAAAAGGAAGAAGAAATTACAAGACAAAAGTTAGAAACCTAAAATTAAAATCATAAGTCATCAAAATATTAAAAGATAAAAATATATATTTCAAGAAAGGTTGACACAAGATGAACAGCTTGCTTTAAATATTATGTACACAATTAAGCCTTAAATCACATTCAATGCTCACAAACTTATTTTGACATATATAAATATATAGTTAAAAATTTAGCAAGATGACTTGGTAATTGTGCAAACTTTTAAAAGATATTAATCTTAGTCATCTAAATTCAAAAAATCTAGTTTGAATGCAAGGGTACTGAGAAATCACAAATACTTCCAAATAAATAAAATATAAATAAAAAGCTTACCTTACGCTTGATAGAACCTTCCCGCTGCTTTTGAGGCTGCCGTGATTCAGGCAGTCTCTCAAATTGGTAAAGACCTTTGAATGGAACAACTGCCTTTTCAGTCACCCAAACCTTCTCAGTAAGATCTCCCAAAGTCTCCACGTAATACTGTCGAGGTGACTTCTTTGTGGCCACTTCTAAAAACATAAAACATACAAAAAGTAAAAAATGACATACCGTACTTTGCTACCAGTTTGGAAATCATACAGAACATATCAATACAATTGTAAACCAAATAGGTTACACGGGCTAAAAAAAAAAAATATTAAAACTTAATAAAAGCTTGGGATAATAATGCTTACTGGCAATTTACCACTGATAAAAGAAAAAAATGGCAACTTAAATGGGCACAAATACAGTGACTGATAATTGATATCAGATAGGTGTGTAACGTGAAAGTTATCAAACTGATTCAGGAGTCCTGACAAGGAGTCCTGACAAAGCTTTAGGTAATTTACGAAACTATGCATATACAAATATAAATACTTAATTCACAAACCTTGAGTTTATAAAAGCTAATGGACCAAGAAATCAGCAGTAACAATGCCTACATGTGCAATCCCAACTTAATCAGGTGCTTCAAGCATCCATGAATAAATTGTACACCACAGGCATTTATTTTAAATGTATAAACATAAATTTTATAAACACACATTTCCTCAACAAATCCCAGGCACCAGGTCACAATGGACCTGGCACACAGAGTGATGTTGGAGAAGCAAGTAAAACTGGGAAGAAAGTTTAAGACCACAGCAGATGAGAGTAGGGACAATGACACACTAATGGAGACAAATAAACATAAATAATTAAATCATAAAAACAAAAATTCAAAGCTCAGTTACATAAACAACTAGAGATCTTAAATAAACAAATTTAACAGAACTAATCCTGAAGGTGTGTGTTGTCAATTACCAAGTTTTACATAACACAGCTTCCCCAGAATAAAAATCAAAAAGCCAACATATCAGATTGCAAACAATAACCCAACATTATTTTGATGCCAGATATGCTATGTCAGTGGGAGTCCCTGCTACGATAGGTGGCTTTCCAAAGTGTAGACAGTCGAAAGTTCATTTTCAGCTGTCCCTATTTCAAATAGCCACCAAAAAAAATATGTTATGAATGGGTGAGTAAGCATATTGGCATAGTCACCCAATCATTTTCAGAAGTGCCGCCGGACTCACCGCAGGAGGTAAGTAACCTTTCCGGGGACTTTTAGTGTTAGGGGAGTGTTAGAGTTAGGATCAGGCTGCGGGGAAAAGAGGGTTAAGGTAATAGAAGGGGAGCGGTAGGGTAAGGATTACGGAATGGATTGGGGATACTTACCATTCGGAGCAAAGTATTCGGTGTTCCAGGGATCGATTGCTTTGTCTCTTCGAAGCAGAAGCAATCGATTTCACAGGTAGTTCAGAACTGGGTGGGAGAGAACAGCCCTATCTATATAGGACCATTCGCAACAGGGACCCACCTCCATGCTATGTTATGTTATACCTGTTTATTAGGAGAAGCACCTACTTAGGAATAAACTATTTAAAACATTACAATTTTAACCATGTTAGTTTATCAGTTTTTTTTTAAATTTGTAATCTTATTATAACTGGATAAGAGACACAATCATGAACACATACATTTCTGCTAATTGGGCAATTTCTCAATTCCACAAGTCAGAGTGTAACACTGCAGAAATAGGACAGTAATTTGCAACATATAAACGTTCTTATCTTGCACGGATGCGTAAAAAAACCAAAAACACAACAACCAGAGCCTAAATATACTGCTTATTTCATAAAGGACAACACATACTGCTTCACTCATTTACCTTTCCCATCCTGTTGAGGGTCAGCACAGATCTTGCATGGCCACCAAGGGCGCCGACTTGACTTTGCCCACACAACATCCCCTTCTTCATATGTAACAGGCGCAGTTTTTTTTCTTCTTGGTTGATGCTGCAGACATAATTTAAGAGAGGCCAAAAATAAGCTAACTCCTCCTATATTCAAACATCCTCTAGAGGGAAGTGTAGACCAGGTTACAATAAGGAGACAGCAATGAACATATTATATACAAAAACAAAGGGAAGGCAAACCCTTACTAATGGAGAATCAACTAGCACACCACAGGGTATGGAGGGGATAAATTCTGGTCATGTTCCCACTTTAAAGCTGCCATAACAATCTTAACCAAATCAGACATACCAGTGCAGCATCTATTGAGAGAGTATGCTTATGCAACGGCTTTTTCAACCAATTTAGGTGCTGTGGACATGTCAGAGGATTTTTAGCCACTGTTCTGTAGCTGTGCACTTTGCAAATAATAAAAAAGCAATATAGACAACTTGAGTCACTTCTTAAATATTTTTCAAAACAATATACAGATATGCTTAGCAGATCGCTTAACTACAAACTGTTCTATCAATGGTCTTTTATGAAAGATATTTCTGTTGCAAAGAACAAAAAAATATGTCAACCAGACAGAAGTAAGTGACACTACAACACACCCCTTTACTTCCTAAACACCCAGCCAAGACATAACATTTTGGGATTTAAACAGACTATTGCAAAAAATATTTTGGCAGTATAAGTTGCTGCAAATGTGGTGGTGGGACCCAGTGCAGACAAAATTCTGCATACAAGATCCCTAAGAAAGAACAGTATGCATTAAAGTAGTGCAAGGCATATCATTTTAAGGTCCGATCGCTTAACAGAACAACTTTTATTAAACCTTAAGTAAATATTATGATGAGTAAATTCCAGCATTTCTTATCAGTCGATTATGTAAACACAACAATGCATAACTTGTTGGAGCTCCAATGCTAAAAAGAAATAACCTAAACTACTCTTATAGGAATGGTAAAGAGTGTGGCAACTGCAGTTTAATGGCAAAATACGCAATTTCACGCACTTGGGGCACAAAATCCCAAAAGCTCAATATATCATGAATTGTACATTAGAAACTACTGATGAGGAAAGTGATCTAGCAGTCTCAGTTTCATGTAACTTAAAAGGGTGTCGATTCCCCACTAAGAACAACCCTATTTCGATAGGGCTGTTCTCTCCTAGCCAGTTTAGAACTGGCTGGGATATCAATTGCTTATGCCTCGATGAGACATAGCAATCAACCCCCGGAGCATCGAACGTGGTGCTCCGATAGGTAAGTGCCTAACACTAACCCAAGCCTTTCCCTAATTCTAACCCTAACCCTCCCTTCCCTGCAGCCTTATCCTAACCCTCCTTTCTCTATAGCCTAAACCTAAAATCCCCTCCCTGCAGCCTGACCCTAACCCCCCATTCTATGGCCCTAACCCTAACCACAAATACTGTGCAAAGAAGAGCAAATAAAATGGTTCATGGCCTGTGTCACAAAACATACCAAGAAAGTCTCCCGTAACTAAGCATATATAGCTGGAAGCAGACAAGGGAAAGTGAGGATATCCCAGCTTTCACATATATTAAGGGGCTTAACCAAGAAGGAGGGTGGCATTTTTCAAAGGAAGAGTTGTAACAGAAGGAAAAAATTTACTTTACCTAAAGGGTGGTTGATAAGTAGAAAATAACCTCCAACCTGAGGTGATTGAGGCAAACACAGTAGAACAAATTAAACATGCTTGTGATAAATATAAGGATATCCTAAATCTCACACTAAATTAACATGCTAGTCGCCTGCTAGTTCATTACCTCCCCAATTAATTTTAGAGGTATTGCAACAACAAAAAATATTGGGGTGGCTCATGCCACTGAATAGAATATTATGACATACATCTGCAACACATATTTTCCTTTATTCTGACAGCAGATCATAAAATCTAATTCTAGTTTGGATTGACACAAAGAAGCCTATTCAGAGTTTGAAATTAAGGGCAAAACCATTTTGCAATGTGAGGGGTACTAATTAATATGATTTTTTTGCATGCAGGGAATATATTTTTACTTTTGCAGAGAACTCACATACTGCATAACTTTATGCTTAATATGTCTATTAGTGTTGAGCTAAATAAGGCGTAAGAGCAGCTCTGGTTCACCCCCAAAACCTCAACAGCATAACAATTAAAGCCTTGTAGGAGTACTATGAGGAGCTACCAAAAGTGTCACTAATGGGGAACTTGATAAATAAACCAACTATGAACTATACTGTATAAGACGCTATTTATATCTCTATGTTGACCCAGAATTATAATTTTTGCAATTACCAGTCTTTATGTTTTATTAAGAATTATTAGCATATACCAGAGCTGTTTTAATCATATTTACCTCTTTATTAGAGGGCTTTTAGATTCCCTTTCTGTGAAATAAAACAGCTGCAGGAACTAGTGTAGTTTAATAAAAAATAATTTACTTTTGCATATAGAACACAAATACCGCATAGCTCTATGCTGAATCCATAAAATAGTTCAGCAAAAAAAACTTCATGTCAAATAGGAGAGGGAGAGAGAGGGAGGGAGCGAGGGAGCGAGGGAGGGAGCGAGAAAGCGAGGGAGGGAGCGAGAGAGGGAGCGAGAGAGCGAGGGAGGGAGCGAGAGAGCGAGGGAGGGAGCGAGAGAGCGAGGGAGGGAGCGAGGGAGAGAGGGAGGGAGCGAGGGAGAGAGCGAGAGAGAGAGCGAGGGAGAGAGGGAGGGAGCGAGGGAGAGAGCGAGAGAGAGAGCGAGGGAGAGAGGGAGGGAGCGAGGGAGAGAGCGAGAGAGAGAGCGAGGGAGAGAGGGAGGGAGCGAGGGAGAGAGCGAGAGAGAGAGCGAGGGAGAGAGGGAGGGAGCGAGGGAGAGAGCGAGAGAGAGAGCGAGGGAGAGAGGGAGGGAGCGAGGGAGAGAGCGAGAGAGAGAGCGAGGGAGAGAGGGAGGGAGCGAGGGAGAGAGCGAGAGAGAGAGCGAGGGAGAGAGGGAGGGAGCGAGGGAGAGAGCGAGAGAGAGAGCGAGGGAGAGAGGGAGGGAGCGAGGGAGAGAGCGAGAGAGAGAGCGAGGGAGAGAGGGAGGGAGCGAGGGAGAGAGCGAGAGAGAGAGCGAGGGAGAGAGGGAGGGAGCGAGGGAGAGAGCGAGAGAGAGAGCGAGGGAGAGAGGGAGGGAGCGAGGGAGAGAGCGAGAGAGAGAGCGAGGGAGAGAGGGAGGGAGCGAGGGAGAGAGCGAGAGAGAGAGCGAGGGAGAGAGCGAGGGAGAGAGCGAGAGAGAGAGCGAGCGAGAGAGCGAGCGAGAGGCTATAGCCACAGTGACACCATTCCGGAACATACCCTGGCAAGAATGCTTGGATCTACAGCTACCACTTCAGACAAACACTTGGGAGGGGGAGAGTGGCCACAGAGTGACCCATGGATAAAGTGCCGCAGTCACTTTCTCTCTTTGATCTAGGTGAGGTTCAAATTTTTGGACGCTGGGGTGACCTGGTGCCAAGGATTTGTCAAGCGCTGGCTAAAGAGGTGGATTTAAGGAAACATACATAAAAACATTTGTGTGTTGTGTGTGTGTAAGGATGGATTAAGGGCCATGTGGGCCTGGGACTGGAAATTATCAAGGGCCCACACTATATAGTATGCTTTGGAGAAAGATGTCAGTCCCTGCAGTAGGAGTCCTGAAAATCTGCAGCGTGTGGGGCCTATTGTCACATTGGGGCCTGGGACTGTAGTCCCATTAGCCCCATTGTTAACCTGGCCCTTTGTGTGTGTCTATATATTCGGCATTACAAACTAAATAAGCAATTATATCTCCTACTGGTAAATTATAGCCATTTTGCTTATGCAACATCCTAAATATTTCAACATGTCAAACAGCTGTTAACACATCATCCATCTCAAAATATTATACCCATGCTATTCTTTAACCTGAGACCAAAGGCAATTGTGTTCCACAAAACAAGGATTTCTAATGATGAAGAGGATGTGATTAAGGTGAGACAGAAGACAACATATTGGGTCAGGAAGGTAGTTCTTGGACAATAGCTAATTTCAGATTACTATTGGGAATGGGCAATTTATGCTTCAGTGCTGCATGGGACACCCTCTAACCATCCAGAAGACTACAAATTATCTCAAATGTTGGTAATCAGTCTGAACACTATAGTTCATCAATCAAGACACCTAATTTGCCATTCAACACAGTTAAGGACGCAAACTGCAACAATTATAGACAATAATACAGATGACACTATAAGAAAGCAATTTTGGGAAGCTGCATTCCTATGCAGAATTCTTGATAATGTGCCTACATTTCTTAAGTAAATCGGCTAACTTTTAGTTTAGGACCCAGTCCTTAATGAGTGTTTTTTGGTGCAGTTTGAAAACAACAGTCACACATGCCTGAAAACTCCTTTCACAACAGAGTTGTGGCTTGCAAACACCTAACATCTTTGCATTTTAAGTCATACTGCATGGTAAAACATCCAGGTTTGCCCCTTTCATTGTGAGAAAGCATACCACTTAGCATTGGGCCTCTATTGCTAATCTAAAGGATTATAATGCCTAGAGCAGTGGTTCCCAAACTCTCAGTTCGAGGCACCCTTAAGGTCTCCATATTTTTTTCAAGGCACCCCTAAGACAAAAAAAGAATAGAATAGATACTAGAAACATTCCACGGCACCCCAGTGAGAGCGTCGCGGCACCCCAGGGAGCCATGGCGCACAGTTTGGGAACCACTGGCCTACAGAATAAAAGCCCAATGAAGATCAGAAGGTCTTTCCAAGTAATAAGAAAAATAAAATTAATAAAAAAAAAAAAAAAATTGAAAAATGCTCTTGCTGCATTATTCATGAATGACAGACAAGGCAAAATATTACTTGTATTAAAGAGCCAAAACTAGAGGTGGTTACCATTACGAAGTGTAAATCTAAACCAAAAAAAGCAGATGGGCCTGGAGGCTGGATTTATTCACAATGGAATAAGATGGGCACTCGTTGATACTTTCACCTAGTTATTGTTCAGAAACATACAACAGATTAGTGAAATTATATTGAGCAAATTGGACTGATGCAGAGTTTGGAAGTAAGGGCAAAACAGGTGCAAGTGTACAGCTCAGCTAAACCATTTTGCAAAGTAAGGAGGGGCTAATTAATTTTCATTTTTTAGCATGCAGGTTAAATAATTTTGCACATAGAACTCAAATACTGTATAGATTTATGTTTAATGTATAAATTAGAGTTCAGCTAAAAAGCTTCACATTTTAATTTTCACAATTTAAAGTTGCTCTGAATCAGTCTGAATGTGTACTCTAATGATCATACCTGATCGTTGCAGAGATCGGCTGATCGCGTTGTAGCTATCAAACCATGTCCTGATCTCTGCAAAATATATGATGGGAGGCACTGAGCTGACAATTTTGTATGTGTGTAGTGTATATATATATATATATATAACTGGTGCAATGTGTATATAACTGGTGTAATGTATATATAACTGGTGTATTGTATATATATCTGGCGTAATGTGTATACACACACACACACACACACAAATACTACACTACTATTGTTAGCTCAGTATATACACACACACTGAGCTAACAATTTTGTACGTGTAGTGTATATATATACATACATACATACACACACATAAATATATACATATATACACACACACACACACACACACACACACACACTGAGCTAACAATTTTGTACGTGTAGTATGTGTGTGTGTATATATATACCTGCAGCTCATAGTATAAATAGGTGCAACATATTTGTATTATTAAAAATAAAGAAT
>WWET01000718.1:562419-573852 GCA_011038615.1 Limnodynastes dumerilii
TTGTATGGGCTTCATTTTCATCTACTTTTAGTCTGTTGTCTGACACTACTGCTGTTTCCTCCTCGCTGCTAACCTCATAATAAGACTTCCAGACTGCAAGCAAATATATAATAATAATATAAAAGTGGGTGCATGGCTCTGTAAAAGATTTATGTTTAATTAGTAATTTCATTAATCTAGAATACAAATTAAAAATATTCAAAAACTTTTTTTAACCAGCTCTAAGCATATATCTGTGTTCAAGTATTAGACCAGAGTTCCCAAAGTGTGCGCTGTGGTACCCTAGGGTGCTGAGAAGGCTAAGTTACCTAGGAATCCATGGTGCCACAAGGAGCTGGAAAAGTCAGACAGTAGAAAAAAAGGGTAAGATACAGCAAACGAGAAGTGTAAAAGCTGAGATCCAGTAAGGAGAGATAGAGTAAGGTGCCAGAAGAGATGGAATAAATGACCTGGAGATTTGTAGTAGGGGGCCTGGAGAAACGGAGGAGTGGGCCGCTGCAATATTAACACATAATCTGTCTAAAATCTGATCATTGCAAACCACATCCGTGTACTCTCCCTTACAGGAATTTTGGGACTTCTTTTCACTTCTCTCTTTGAACACCTAGAGCTAGGTTTACTAAACTACGGAAATGGAAACATTCTAACTGACATCCTGCATACACCCTAAAAGGATCAATACGTCGGCAGTTGGATAGTTCAGTCAGACAGACCACTTTTGGACGGTTTGGTCAGTGTCTCTGCCATACCCTGTATATTAACTGAGCCAATCAGCTGTTAATTGGCTGACTGCCACATTTATTGTATAGTCAGCTTTTTATCCCGTGTGTCCAAATACCATCTACTCCACAGATGATAAGCTTACATTCCCCACAGATATGCTGCCATCACTGAATTATTTGCCTCAGGTTTAACCCAAAAACTGCAGCAACCGGCCCCGGGGTTGACCACCGAGATTGGAGAGGACTTAACAAGCGTGTCTAAGGAGGCAGCAGAAGATTGTACTTGAACCTGAACTTTAACACCTATTCCCATTGAAAATTAGGTTATATACAGGCATATCAGCCAGTAACTTGTGTGACTCCATACGGTTACCTAAAATTGTCTCTCAGAAAATACATTTGCTCATATTGGTGGTTTTGTTTATTTAGCATAAAATATTTGCTTCTGTATCTATTGCAAACAGTATTAGAGTTGAAATGTGATGTTATCCCAAGTCGAAATAACAGTGTAATAGTAAAGCTGGTCAATATCTGTGTGCAGTAAGAAATTCAAAGATATATCCCTGCATGCAAAGAATACAATTAACTTGACTTCCCCTACAATCAACATGGTTTAGAACAGGAGTAACTAATTTAAAACACTTAAGTCTGGATCCAGCCCATTGT
Organism: Limnodynastes dumerilii; assembly: GCA_011038615.1. Taxonomy (NCBI): domain Eukaryota; kingdom Metazoa; phylum Chordata; class Amphibia; order Anura; family Limnodynastidae; genus Limnodynastes; species Limnodynastes dumerilii. Next base: position 563,808 of record WWET01000718.1, read on the forward strand.
GCAGAATCATGCATTTGTCTGTATATTTATTAACTGCATGCTACAGCTTTTGTGATCACGTAATCGCTATTTAATGGCCGTGTAATCGCACTGCACATTAATTGTGAGTGTACAGTACAAATATTGATTCACAATGTTTAGAGCTTCAGTGAGAACACATTATTATTATTTTCTGAGCTATTGCATTTACTACCTTTATGCAGCTGTATCAAATGTCCCATTCTATCTTTTGGAGGACTGTGTATTGTTATTGAAGCTCCTATTATGAAAGCCCAAGAGGTTTTATTAGAAAAGATGTGTAGCAAAGACAGTATAAAATAGAATTTATAAATACCGGCAAAACCAGCCGTAAGGTTTTAGCTTTCCGTGCAGTAAACGTTATTAAGCAAGCCCACAAAGGAGGAAATGTGGTCATTTGGCCCATAAAATTATATATGGCAGAGGTACCATTTGGAAAATAATATGTACTGTATAAGATTCCTGTTAAACCCTATGGAGAATTTATCTGTTACTAGGGAGACTTATTATAATTTGTTAATCTCAAAAACTGAATTTCAGTTATTAATAGTGGAATATCCCAAAGTTCTCACTTTATCTACTGCCTAAAATCCCTCATCCCACCAGACAGACCCATTGTCTCAGGCAATGGGGACTTAACAGAAAGTACAAACAGTTTTGTTAACTCTCATTTACACAATTGTGCCCTAACATTACCATCATATGTTAATAATATAAATCGTCTTCCTGATACAGACCGTTTATAAATTTCAGTGAATATCACTTCACTATTTATCTATTTGGATATATTGATTAACCTCTTCCATCTACAAAACTATATGTATATATCTATATTTATAGTTATTTAAAATTAGGTAACTGACTGTTTATGCCTATATTTTTTTTATATATAAATGCCTTCCAGTTTGTACAAAGGTCCATGTGTGCGAAACATTGAGCTAAATAATTGTCTGCATAAATAGAAAATCATATAAGAAAAATCAATAGTCGGACTGAAAAAAGATTCCCACTTTTATCTATAATTAAATTGTGGAGTGACTCTACTACTTGAGAAGAACCTATGAGAGAATTAGTAGGAATCATCTACTTGGAAAAATTTCACCAAGACTTGTACCCAGGTGCAGACTACATAATTAATTGCAGCGTAATATAAGGGAGCCACGGAGCCTCTTTTTTACTTTTGCTTTTTCCTCTGATGAAATTCCCTGTGGGAACAAAACGCGTAAGGTCAGCAGCAAGAATCGGGTACCATCTACTGCACCCTATTGTATCCGTACCACCGATCGAAGGCACTATACCGATGCGGTAGGATTCGGAACACAACCACAAACAGTGACGCACCTTCCACCACGTGAGTACTCACCAGCTTTATCCACGCGGACAGGAGCTGACGGGGATATACTCCTCCACATCACGCAGCACCAGCTAGTCTGGTGAGACACACCAGCCTGCCAAGCAGCAGCAGCGTTCTGAGACTCCCGGATCCATCGGTTTCAACACCCGCCTGACGGGGATGGCTCCGACGCTACTTCAGGACACCACCATTGTCAGATCTATCAGTGGTACAGTCAGGTTGGGTGAGAACAATTACCTTCACTGTCCGCATTTCAATTTACCAACTTATAACCCCTTGACTAAGCTGAGTCATTTGTCCATCTTGTGCACTCACAGAGTTCAAGAAAACTTTACTTCATTTTCCAGGAGACCACATAACTTTCTTTTTTACCTATATTTCTGAGACCTGATCAACCTCAGGCTTTCAAGAGTAATCTGGAGTATCTCTAAAGCTGGCCACACACTAGAGCGATTATCGCTCCCAGCGTGTGGCTGCCGATAAACAGGACGATTTTCCCCTGGGGAAAGGTCCCGATATCGGCACCATACACAGCAGAGGCTGGGGGCGATAATCTCTGCTGGAGAGACTGCTGGCTGCAGTATCTCTCTGACTGGCTGGGTCTCCTGTCAATCTTGCTAGGAGACCCAGGCAGCCTCTTTATTGGTTGGCTGCAAAAAAAAATTCTCAATGGAAAAAAAAAATCACTCAGGCTGCTGCACGGTGTCCTCTCTCCCTCTGTCTGGGCAAACAGCGCTGTATACCCAGACAGAGATAGAGAGGACACAGTGCTGCAGCCTGGCTCTGCAGCGCTCTGCCCTCTCTCCTTCTGTGTTAAATGTCTATCCAGCAGTCATTTTACATAGAAGGAGAGAGGGCAGAGCACTAGGTACCTCCAAAAATCGCAGCTAGGGTCCGATTATCATTCAGGAATTCCAAAAGATGCGATAATTGGGCCCTAGCGTTTTTGGATGGTTTTATCGCTGTTTGGAAAAAAAATCTGCACCATACACTAGAGCGATATTTGGCCAAATCCACGATAATCGTGCGTTTGGGCCGATAATCGCTCTTTTAGATACAATTGTTGCAAGCAGTTGTGTCAGTATTTTTACTTTATTCTTTAACTGTTTATTTATTGTTACCAGATGAATTTGTTTAATAAATTGTATTTTTTATTTATGAATTGCTCTGGAAGGCAATTTTATTATTGGTTTATATGAATGCGATTTTGATATTAAATCAGTCAGACCAAATAATATCTAACAATTTACCATATATCCTACTTCTTACAGCACTGGTCACATTCTTCTGTTTTTTCTATATTACCATCATATGTATAGGGCGGGTGTGGGTTGTCGGAAAGAATGGCTTTTTTCTACCAGCAAATTTTTTAAGTGGCTCTGGAATCGATTGCTCCTGCCTCACCGAGGAAGGTAGTTGAAGGTCCCCAGCACAAATCCACAAAGGCAAGTGGTGAGTATTTAGCCAACCCCTTAACCTTATCCTCTTCCTCACTCTTAACCTCTCCTTCCATTACCCTAAGCCCCCCCTTCCATTATCCTATCCCTCACTTCCCCGCATCCTGACCCTAAGACTCCCTTCTTCACAGTGTGACCTTAAACCTTCCTCCCCCAATGCCTAACCCTAAGACCCCCTTTTTAAACTAAACTCCCAGAGAGTCTGCGGCAACCAACCTCTTCCTGGCGAGTCTGCAGAAACTAACTCCTGGCAAGGGTGTGACCGGTGTGCCAGGGTGCTGCACCGGGTTTTGTAAAGCCAATGAATGGGTAAGTTGGCGAAAAATAAATTCGGCATGCTTACCCTTTTATTAGGAAAACCTAATTAAGCATATTTTCTAAATACAGGCAGCCTAAAGTGAGCTTTCAGAAATATGATTTTCATTCCGGAGAACGAATTCCGTATAGGACACATTAAATGTTTTGGCTAAGATTTAAGATCTTCATTTAAAACATATGCAAAACACCAATTTAAAACCGGTTGCGTTCCCCGCATAGAATGAGGGATTTCTGAAATAGGGGCATCCGAAAGTTCTTTTTCCCCATTTTAGAATTTTTTTTTCAGAATAGGTGAGTATGCCAATCGGCATACTCAGCCATTCCTATTCGGAAACACCGCCGCAACCGCAGGACCCGCACCACGGGAAAGGTGAGTAATCTCTCCAGGGTGAATTAGGGTCAGGTTGTGGGAGATGGTGGGTTAGGGTCAGGATGAGGGGAAGGGAGGGTTAAGGTCAGGCTGCGGGGAAGGGAAAGTTGGGGTTAGGGTAATGGAAGGGGAGGGTTAGGGATATAATAGGGGAAGGGTTGGGGTAGTTTTCAGGCTTACCTTTCGGAGAACCGTGTTCGGTGCTCCATGGATCCATTATTATGCCTCATCGAGGCATAAGCAATCGCAATCACCAGTTCGAAACTGGGAGGAAACGGCCTTATCGAAATAGGGCCATTCTTTCGGGGGGACCCAAACCCGTTTAAAACACGCTCTTGGCATCCTTTGATGGACAGGTTTTTTTATATTAGCATTGAGAATGAGAAGGGTATCAGTATTGTTTGTTGTTTCCTTAATTTTGACAGACACCTCTGAATAACCTGTTGCTGAATCTCTTGAAATTTATATTAAGGAATGATTATTTTGTCTTTGATGACAAATTGTGCCTGCAAATAAGAGGGACTGCAGTGGGAACAAAATGCGCAGCAACGTACACAAATGTTTTGGTGGAAGAGTGAGTACGCATTTCCCTATACACGATTTATTGCCACCTGGTTATGTTATATGAATGATGTGTTTATATATATTTAGCTGGAAGGTGATAAGCAAACATAAATTAATTTATGAAGATCTTGAATGAAAATGACCTTAATCTCAGCTTGAAATCATTTTTTATCTTGACTCCAGAGCTTATTTTTGGGACGTCTCTATTACATTGGAACATTATGGTACTTTAAGCATAGACATAGGGTCAGGTACTTTTGAGCACGATGTACCTCCAGAACAGCACATTGCATGAATCAGCATAATGGATTTTATCTCGCAACCACAATGTTCAGCTACCAGGAATTGGCGCACCTCGCACTCAATCGCATTATCACACTCAATAGAATATGCCTCTCAGATTGGAAAGAAACAGCTACCTATTCTATCTTACATCACAATAGCGCTCATTGCCTGCCAGTACTCAGAGGGATCCCCAAAGGGGTATTCCTGAGGAACAAATGTAATTGTTCTCAGGAAATTACCTATTAAAAAAAAAACCAAGAAATAGAAAAGAGACAGATGTAGGGGTTATTCCGGAAGCAAAAATGCTGTTCTGATAGGGATATCCTCATCTATGCTCAGAGACATGAGAAGGTCAGGATGATGAGCACTAATACTGGGTACACACTGACAATTTTATCTAATCCATCTTGAAATAAAACAGTAGCCCTGACCTGCTTTAATGGTGCATCAGTACACACTAGTCTTTTAGTTTCCTGTGGATTGTTTTACAAACTGTTCAAAGAAGCCTTTGCTGCAATGTTATGCTTGTCCACAAGATGGCTAAATGCAGAACAATGAATGGGAATCGTTGCAGTTTCTGATGATTCTGTACCATTGTGGGGCATTACACATTGAAGTCGGAGCTATCTTACGATTATCATGTGGACTGCACGATAATTGTATCCCACAATGGGATAAAGGACCTGATTCAGAGTCTGAAAATAAGAGAGGAAAGTTACTCCTGGGCAAAACCATGTTGATTTCAGGGGGGGTCAAATTTCATCTGTTGCAAACAGTATTAGAGTTGAGAGGTGGCATTTCTTAGCCCGAGTCTAATTAGTAACTCTATTACTCTCAGAGTTGGGATTCTGACAGTATTACAGTTAGGACCACCAAAACAGAGAAGTGGCTTATCATATATTTGCAAATGTATATAATACATCTCTCATAGTTATATTTTAAAGAATGTCATGGATAGTTACTGGTTAATTGCAGTGCTGGGAGACTTTATTTCTTTGATATCTGTGAGATTTCCCCACACCTTTCTAGCACCTTCTCTAGATTAATTTATAAACCACCATTGTGTATGTGTGTATATATATCTTCTTACTTTACAGGACCGCAATCTCATATTATGACTTTGAATAAGTTAGTCATTCATAATTTGTAATGAAAATGTTACCATTGACTAGATTATAACAATTTTCCTTAATCAATATGATATTTATTTTTATTATATTTTTTGTAATTTTTTAAAATGGAGTTTTATTTATACACAAACACACCATAAATGTATCATTTTACATTAAGTTTTATAAAATTTTATTTTACATTTTATATTATTTATCACACACATGGGGCCAGATTTACTAAGCTGTGGGTTTGGAAAAGTGGAGATGTTGCCCATAGCAACCAATCAGATTCTAGATTTCACTTTCTTTTTACATACTAGAGAATGTCAGCTAAAATCTGATTAGTTGCTATGGGCAACATCTCCACTTTTCCAAACCTGCAGCTTAGTAAATCTGGCACATAGAGTGTTCAGCCACTCATTTTTACTTACCTAATGTAGTATATCACACATTATTTGATTTTCTTTCACTTTTCACGACATGGGCACACTCACAATAACTACAAGATCATTTTTTACATGCAGTATGCCTTGAAAACTATTAGATATAAACACTGCATATTTCTCTTTATTTTTGCCTACCCTATAAGGGAAATATTACTGACTGAAAGAGGCCTAAGAAGTATAGTATTTCCATTCAGTTTCTACTCTTAACCTCTATCTAACTTTTGTAATATGCATTTATTATCTTATATGGCAATAGTGGGAAATTCAAGGATAACTTATCAAGCACGTAACTACACTTTACTATAAAAACATGATTGTTTTTTGTTTTTAATTTTTACATTTTTTAATTGATGTTTTTTGACCTAAGGTATTAAGAATCTTGAAGTCTATGCAATTAGAGAATCTTTAGGAAGGGACCTGCATTTTCACTCACTTGTTGACTCACTTTTCAGATTGTTAACTATAGCACTCCCCTCCTTCTTTTTTCAAGAATTTTATGTATACTTTTTATTTTTTCACTATTCTGATGATTTTTTTGGTTAAAGTATTATCTCTGAATATTTTTAAAGAAATATTATTAAATATTATTATTTTAAGGAAACTGTAGTAGTACACTCAATTAAAAATTATTTTTCAGCCTAACTGAGATGAGAAGAAGCACGGAGGGACCCGACAAACTATAGACAGATGAATATATCTTTCCAAGTTTTTTATATTTTTAAGTGTCTTACATATATATTTCTCATTTTCCACATTACATACATCAAAGTAATTTTAATAAGCTTTTAGGTTGAATAAATGCAGGTGCATTTGTTGCAGAGTCTATTCCACTTAAGATGTGACTAGATTTCTAAAAATGAAAATTTGCCAATTCCTAAAGAAGTCAGCTTGGCAAAAATAGGAGACAGAAAAATACTCAGTGAGTACTGATGGACAAATGCAAGGTTAGAGAAAGTAGATTAGTAAATCACATAGTCATAGTTGTACAATTGGAGACTGTAAAATAGAGGAAAATCAAAGCCATTTTAAACTTTGCTTATAAAGCATAAGGGTTGCAATCAGAATTCACCTTTGTTATTAAAAATGATGCCATTTCTTATGCAATAGTGCTGTTTGTTGTGTCATCATTTGATAGGTGGATGTTTATTGTGGTTGCTGGTGTGTGTGTGCTTTGCTGCCACCTGCTGAGAAGCCTGTAGAACTGGCTACATTCACAAAGTTTGTAGTAAGATATTTTACAATGGTGAATGAACCAAAACAAGACAATTTATTTAACCATATGATTATAGAATAAAAAAAACTTACATACATTTTTCTTTATTACAATATTATTTTTTTTTAAATATTAATATTATATATATTTTTCTAAATAATACAGGGTGTGTCATTGTACAAAAGAATAGTAGAAGTGTATATATATGTACTTTTTATAGCATTAAATGTATTTTTTTAATACTGTATTATTTATTATTTAATAGGAGCAGACTGGCAAATAAAGGGTGTATGTGAGTGTCAGCTCTGCATTTCCTACAAATTCTGAATGAATCTTTTGCTAGGTGAACTTCTATCAGCTATTACATTGTTTCCCAAAATCAAGCACCCCTAACAGTGCATGTTTTTCAGGTCACCTTTGCTGGAGCACAAGTGTTCTCATTACTGACTGTTACATTTTAAAAGCTCCACAGGTGGTAATCATTATATCACGTATTCTGTTGGGAGACCGTTGGGGGGGGGGACGGCGAGTGTGATAAACACTGTGCTCTTATATATATTTATGTATTATATCCATTAAAGATGATGTGTTTGTAGAGTACTTGAGACTGGTATAGCTAATGTTTACCATATTTGCAATGGTTTTCAAGTCTACAGCACCATCTACAGGCATAAGTATATATTGCTGTATGCACATTTTAAAAGTAAAGCTGTTATTTTCCATTTTAGTTTGATATAGAGCTATTTTAAAGCTATAATGGCCAACTTGTTGTATTTAATAAATTTATTTTTTTTTTAGTGGTTACCGATTATTTGTAATTTATGGCCCAGATCCAGATCTGAGAACTCGCCAGCTGGGGTGACGCTTCTTTGCATTGCGCATGCGCAGAACTGAAGAGCGCACTTGCACATCAGAACGCAGACATAACAAAGGTCTATTTACAAAAAAATCACACCTTTTGCAGGTCCTAGGGGCACACAATAAATGACCTATTACAGCCACTGAAAAATCACATATATAATCATGAAATCGCTGCTGCTGTTTAATGTTCAATTCTGAAAAATATACAGTTTAAAAAAAATTGCATATTTTTAATTCATTTTTTTATATTAAAAAACATTTAATTTATTAATTTATTTTATTTATATATTAGCTGAACTGTCTACTGTAATTATAACAGTTATTACCAGCTTCAAATACAGTGTAGTACATTGCCCTTGCACTGCGTCTTTTGCAACGTATCTGCTTGCAGCTTAACCGCTGCGTGCCTGTACTACGTGGCGTATATGCTTGCAATTCAAATAACACAGTTATGCACGGTTCTGGATCTCATGCGCCACGTTTCCAAGCACATTTGCGCAATGCACACTGCATGCGGATTTGCACTCAGATCTGGATCGTGGCCAATGAGAATAATTATATGTCAGATTTTAAAGCTAGACACACACTAGAGCGATTATCAGTCCAATCATCTAGTTATTGGGAGATTGGGCCAATAATTGCTGTAGTGTGTAGATAAGATTGGGTCTGATTATGTTATCATTTGGAGTTCCTAACTGATATTGGACCCAAGGTAAAAATATATTTGTAGCACGTCAGGTTGCCAAAACTTCTTTACAGAGCAACTCAAGTACAAGCTCAATCTGCATCAGCAACTTCAAAGAAGCTAAATACTTTGTATCCAAGAAAAAACCCAGTCATCATTTACAGCCATGGCCAAAAGTTTTGAGAATGACACAAGTGTTGGTTTTCCCAAAGTTTGTTTGCTTCAGTGTTTTTAGACTTTTTGTCAGATGTTACTATGGCATACTGAAGTAAAACTACAAGCATTTCATTAACGTCAAAGGCTTTTATTGACAGTTACAAGTTTATGCAAAGAGTCAATGGGCTGGATCCAGACTTAAGTAAGTGCTTGAAATGAGTTACTTCTGGGCTAACAGGGCCGGCAACAGAAATCTTGGGGCCCGTCACACTCAATTTTTATAAGATAAAATAACACAAAGGATAAAGTAAAAACATAAAATAACCACAATAATAGAAATTAACCAAAGGGGTGATGGTGATGAGGCTCCATCACTCCCTTTGACACTGAGACCCACAGTGGGATTAAATTTGCAGGTTCAGTTCAATATGTTACTCTTCTGGATTATTCGCATTGCAAATATAATCCAAACATCCGATTTTTGTAATTTAATCAATAAAAAAGTGAATACATTAAGAACATTCATACTGGAAAATATCTTTGTTAACAAGAGCTTTTCTGATATGAACAGTACCATTTATAGACCTAGCAGAGCCCAGGGTGCACCCCCCCCCCAAAAAAAAAGGTATGCGTGCAGCCTTGTATGTGCCCAGCCTCCTGTTGTGCCTCCTTTTATGTGCCCTGCCTCTTGTTATTCCCTCTTTTATGTGCCCTGCCTCCTGTTGTGCCCCCTTCCGCCTTGCGCATCCACTAAAACTCAGGATCAGGCCTATAATGCATTAATTTAAGTGCCATAAAATACAGGAAACATTCTTGTAACCACAACACACTATATCACCTTTATCATCATAATTAAGCACCTCCTAAAAATAATTTACACCTTAAAATCATGAATTGCTTCATACACAATAACATTTAATCATCAGATCAATAATTACATGTAATAACTCCTAGATTCCTGTTAATGGTTAAATTTAAGTAGTTTTTAAAAGGTATTTTAAAACATTTGACCATATAATAAATACAGACCCTCCAACATGACCCATTCCATTATCAGTGGCGTAACTAACGTGGGTTTTGTAGGGCTCGTTCCCCAGGTTCCGATGGCACCCAGCTGATGTGGGCGCAATCGGAGCCTTAGGACGTGAGTCCTACAAAACTCCACTGCTTTTCCCCCCCCCGTGGGACTCCTTTTCCAGGAGTCAC
>WWET01000719.1:7081-19606 GCA_011038615.1 Limnodynastes dumerilii
AACCGCCTCAGCCTGCCTGTATACAAAGAGTGTGACAGGCACTACAGCAATAGGGTATTGTCTACTGCTGTTTAACATTTTAAGGCACTTGCTGAGCCACTGCAAGCGCAAGGTTAAACATCAAAAGGCAATTTCCAGGCAGAGGTATCAACCCCCACACCTCTTCCCTAAGACGCCCCCCTTCCCCTCACACACACATAAGTGATATCACTTAAAGACAGCCCAAATAAGAAACAAAAACGTACCAGATATAAGATTCCACTCCTGAAAATAACATACATAATAAAAATAAAATCACGGAAGGAAACAATGTCAGTTTTAGAGGCAAAGATGTCATTTACAGTATTTTACGCTAAATAAACAGTGTGTCCACTATTTCTGCTACAACTTGTTACACTGTCTCTCTACTCTGCAGGAATTGGAATTAGGCAGAGGGACAAGCACTGCCTGATTCCAATACCTGCCCTTATATTTAGGCCTTCAGTGTGTTTTCTTTATATGAATGTGGGATCATAATTAGTTTCCTAAATTGCTAAATTATACTAAGCATATATTATTATCATTCATTTCCTCAGGGGCGTTTCTAGAAATGAAGGGGCCCGTGTGCAGACCCCCACACGGGCCCCCCCTCCTCCTCCTCAGACGGCCCCTCCTCCCAAGATGGGCCCCCCCTCTTCTTCTTCTCAACCCCATCCATATCTATACAAATGGAGACGGTCTCCAGCAGTCTTCCATTCCCAACAGTGCCCTGCGCAGCCTCACGCTCTGCAAACAGCAGCCTTCCGCTCTGCAAACAAAGGAGGAGCATGAGGCTGCGCAGTGCACGCACGCCTGACATCCCCATGTGACACCCGCGCGCAGTGCACTGTTGGGAACGGAAGGCTGCTGGAGACCATCAGCGTTAAATAGGTGGTACTGGGAACTTCCATTGGGTGCAGGGTGAGTGCCACGGGCGGCCCCCTTGTCTGCGGGGGCCCGTGTGCACTGCACACTCTGCACCCATGGTAGATACGCCACTGCATTTCCTATCCTAACACATTCATATGGTGCGCTCGGAAAATTCAGCTTGTCCAGTTATCAAGTCCTCTATACAGAAAGCTGTTTGCAGTGGTTATAAAATGAATATGCTAAGCTTTCTAGTGCTTGGAAATTGTCAACACAGTGCTGTACATTCCCTAAAAAGATGTATTTCTTAGAAATATGTAATGGAATGGGAAACCTATAGTCACATCTCTTTCTACCTTTAGGATTTAATTTCAACCATTATCAACATTTAATTACTTTCATTTTAAATGAAATCAAACCATTATTTATAAACGGACTACACATTTCCTTAAACCATTCCCACTTTTAAAAAATTAAATAAATGTTTAAAGATTGTTTAAAGATTGAGCCCATTGTTCATACAAATAACACTCAGATGAGTGGACATATGCATATGAATATAACAGATTTAAGAATGGCATCCTCTGATAGTCCTTATGAATAGCCTATCATGTAAAGGAGCTATTTATAAGAGTTTAATGTTAGCTAATAATTTATTTATTTTCCTGGTCTTCGCTAACTCTTCATTCAGCAGTTAGACTTTCTATGGCCTATGTTGAAGCTTGCTACTCATGTTCTACTGACAAGCGTTTGCAAAGCATACAGCAATTCTGCAGTACTGTACAAAAGTATCTTTGGACGGATTGTTGTACATATGTGCTGCATAAGATGATATCATTTGTAGAGTAACAGCACTATACATAGGCACATGCTAATGTGTAATGTGGACAGCGGACAAAAACATAATAAAATAATGCCTGGCAAAATTCAACCTCAGACTTGTGACTTAACAGCATGGACTGAACCACACTGTGCTACAAAGAAATACCAAAAAGAAGTTTGTTCTTTCCCATTGGCAAAGGACAAAATGTACTTTTCAATATTGCCATTGACGCAAGTCACTCATTTTATACACTTAATTATTATAAATGGAGCGTAATGGAGGTGTAATTAATATGACAGATACCAAAACTGTAAATAGATCATCAGGAATTATGATGTTAAAATTTTTATTCAAGACATTCTTTTTTCAAAACATGAATCAAAATAAGTCAATGCTAATTAAGAAATATAATGGTAACAATATTGACACATAGAATATACTCTAACAGCTAAAAAGGGTGAGACATCCCCAGGCGGCAAAATCTAAAAACAGAAAGTGTTCCAAATATATAAAAAAAATAATTTAATTTATTTATTCAATAAAACACCCTAAATTCACAACAATATCTTAATACTTATTGGGGCTGATTCAGAGATACGATTTCCACGGCACTTAGGAGCGTATATTTAAGATCTTAGAAAATTTGAATTACTGCGCATGCGTAGTAATAGTGCAATGCCATCTACATAGCGGTTAGGAGCGTAAATTCGCTAAGAGCGTAAGTTTGAATCGATCGCAAGCACTTAAGATCTTAAGTGCTGCGAAAGTTTAAGATCTTAAGGATTTGTATGGAAATGGGCGGGGGGAGGCAGGGAAATGAGGGAAAGTGGGTGAGGGCTGACACTTAGGATCTTAAATAAACGCTACTACGTCACTTAAGATCTCAAATGACAGCGCAGAGTTAGGGTTAGTTAATGGTGGTCTAAGTTTAAGATCCACCGCTGTTTGCAAGGGGAGTGACTGTTTATGCAGTTGGCTGGAACATGGTAAGATCTTACCTAAGGTGCGTATATTTGCGATCTTTTCGCAATCGCATCTCTGAATCAGCCCCATCTGTGTACAAGGAACGGCCACGTCTTTATGGTAGGTGCCACGTTATTCTCTAAAAACTAATATGCCTCCGACTACTTCCCTAGTAACAAGCTGCCAGGGTAAGGACCGGTGGCATTCTCGCCATGTGTGGGCACAGAACCACCGCACACTGGCAGACCGAGGCTGTATCAGCAGCTAAGAATCCCAGCAGACAACACACAAGCGGCAGGGCAGGCGATGATTTACCTCTGCATTGGGCGTGCAGGAGCGTCTAATAAACCTGGCGTCATTTCCAAAGGTCCGGGCGTCCACACACATTTCCAGGCCATTAAATTTGGAGTAGAACAGTACAAATGGATACGGTCTGAAATAAAAATAAATATATAAGACGTTTCGCGCTATCAGAGGATTGGACGCTGCGGATGGGCAGTATCTTGGTTGTCCTGTAGCTACACGAGTAGATGTGTGGATTAGGGCTAAGCCGATGCTTTACAGCGGTGTGTTTACAGGCGGAAACCGCAAGAACTCACTTTTTAAAGAAGTGTCCATTAACTTCAAACTGCTGCCGCAGCATGACCTTTCCGCGGTATTCAATAACCAGCGTGTTCAAGGGCAGGTCCTTGGCAGCACGCAATATTTTCCGATGCTTCTCAACGCGAGCCACTCGTCCCAGCTGAAACTGCAAGAACCGCCGTTAAGGAGCGGACTATGAAAGCAATAAAACATACGACGCTGCACCGAGACACGTCCCGCTGTACCTGCATCTGAGAGCCCACCACCGTGTTGTTACAGGAAAGCTCCGTCTTCTTTATCGTTTCAGGCAGCGCCGATTTGCCGACCAGATCCTTGCTGGAGCGAACTTGCCGCTCCAAGAGATTCTGCATGTCCGCACTGTACTGGTTGGTGAAAGCCTCTTCATACTGGTCGGTCCAGAGACGGATTCGGTTCTCCCAGCCCTCTGTGGTGTTCTCGTCCAAGTTGTGGACATCGGAGGGTGGATTCTGCGGAGCGCGATGAATAACGGTCAGGTGACGCTGCACAAGTTACTATAACGTCTTCCTATGGTCTCTGCGCCACTTTCCTATAAGACCGCATGTTTGCGGCAGTAGTTATGCGCTATGCTAGGTTAGAGTGTAAAATGTGTATGAATGAAGGATATGCGGATGACCCTCCAGGAGGAGAACAATGGAAGACCCCAGGACCAATGATGACCTAGGAACCACCAAGAGGATTGAGATCCCTCCAATCAAGCAGAAGATCGGCTACCCCTTTGATGTATGGACATAAAAGGACTTTGTTTTGGGACACTCACTCTCATCTTTCCTGAGAAGACGTCTGGACTGATCGTCTTTGCCTTCCTGGTCGGCTGCGCTGCGTGAATACTGTGTTGTTGTACCTTGCTGTTAACCTGATTCTGTTGAGTAAACTCTGTTGCGTAAGTTTGAACTAACATTCGCTTTTGTGCTATTTTTCGCAGTTTTAGCGGGTAATTACGTACTGATCTACGGGGGTACTTGGATTCCACAGTATAGTCACCAAATTTCCAAAGAGTTTCGTAGTATCATAAAGACAAATTCTTTGCTCCTCTGCCTCAATGAGGTGTTCCCCAGCCAGGAGTCCTTATATAGTAGATAGTAATTAGAAAGTAGCCAAAGAGATAATTGTCCATATATACCAGAGGAGTTTAATTATTATTGTGACAGCATGCGGCAGAGATACAGCATGCGTAAAGGGGGGGGACACCCCCTTGTCGTAACTGCCGGTGGTCGTAACTACAGTTACGGCCGTCAGCCATTACGCCGCCGTATGAAAGTTGTGCACATGCACACAACCTTCAAAACAGGGAAATTACGGCCGAGTCGGCCGTAATTCCCTGCGCAGCCGTAGGTCTGGTTCAGGCCCAAACACCGGAGGGAGTATCAGGGAGTGTTACAATCTGTGTTATATATTTACCGAATCTCCGTGGAGTTCCCCAATATTATAGAAATAGATCTGTTACTCCTCCATATTTATAAGATATCTCTCTGTTCAGCTCTGCAACGTCGGACCTATGATTCAGCTACACACTGGTATAATGACCAGGTGCTATGATTGCACTCTTGGACCACCGATTCAGCTACATACTGGTATAATGACCAGGTGCTATGATTGCACTCTTGGACCACCGATTCAGCTACATACTGGTATAATGACCAGGTGTTATGATTGCACTCTTGGACCTCCGATTCAGCTACATACTGGTATAGTGACCAGGTGCTATGATTGCACTCTTGGACCTCCGATTCAGCTATATACTGGTATAACGACCAGGTGCTATGATTGCACTCTGAAGCTTTTTTTCAAAACATTTGCATTCAACTATAAGATATGAGTACACACACATACATACACACATACACACAGACAACACTGTTTGGGTAGTTGAAGGGGTGCATGGATAATTTAGGATCCTTGCAGGAAGGGTGTAATATAAGTGCCAATAAAAATATAAATTTAGATGAATAACAAAATAGAACATGAACAACAGGTAAAAACTTTAAAACCAGCTACAAGCTTTCAGCATAACTCTGAGTGTCCAGAACATATGAGATCCTCACAGTGACATTCTGTCCCCTAAAGCAAAGTATAATGTGAATATGCAACCTGTCAAAACCTGTGCCTCAAAATGTACATCAATCAGCAGTTACTGGACAGCTCATATTTCTGCTACATGCATTAGACAATTACTTGTATGTAAAGCTAGAGGGATATGGAAGCTAGAGGGATCTAGGAGATAAATACATCAAAAGGCTCAATATACTCAAGAATTGCAATGTGTTTTGGAGAAACGTCCTGAGATATAACTACAATGTACAGATGGTAAGTTCTAAATTATTAATAGGGTAGCAAATTTTTGGAAAAGTTTAAAGTGTTTTCCTAAATCCTCCTAGAAGGATTGATAAATACAAGCCAAATCTGCTCTCTTTTTAGGAAACAACTTTGCATACAGTACTTAAGAAACATACATTTCTATTGTTGTTTATGTACAAGTTTAAACAATAGCAATGACAGACCTATTTATGACTTACATTAATCATGAAAATGTGGGGCACCTATGCACTGTCTCTAAAATTATTTGTTTGCCTGCCAAAAAGAAAGATGTGCATGCTTTGCGGAACTCACTGATTTCTCCAATACTGGACTCTGCTTCTCCAGCTGAGCATAATTCTTCTCCACTTGTTATCCTATAGATTGCCATAGTAGAATTGTATATCACTGCTTGATATGAATTACAAGTAGTGATTTACTGATGTCACTGATATGATAATGCTTCATTATCTGAAGCTGATTTTTCTGCTGTAATGTTGGGTGGTAGCTGGTTTAGTTTAATTCCTTCACAAGATGCCAATTTGCCAAACAACATGTCTTTCAAATCTTTGTACACTGATACAAAGATGGTGTCAGGGTTGAAATGAAGTAATACGTAAAATAACTAGTACTTCATTTTGTATATCTGTATCCATTTTGTGCTTTGAATTTAGTACCGCAAGAAATTCAGTTATTTTGTACATTTAGAAGAAATAGAAGGTTATGTGAACAAAACATTTACCAGAAATCATGTTATGGCTGAAGCTAGTTTTGAGAAACTTTGCAAGATGGAGCCTCAGGAATGTTCTCCTAAAGGCCTTGGCCTTGAAGATAACAGTTACTGACGAGCTTGCGGTTAAGCGTATTTTATTGTTTTCTTTTGCTAATTAAATTCCTTAAACTGGTGTACGTGACAAGCATATTATAAAAATCTATATGTTAAGCTAATAAACCAGAACTCATTTGGATGACTCAACAAAGCGTGTGTATCTCAATCTGACTCAATCTGACCGGCCGGCTGACTTAGACTAAGGTATCCTGACAGAACGAAGACCGTTGTGAGACCCTCTCTGTGGAAGGTCTAGGTGGGGGAACACCTCCAACAATGGTAAAAGAGAATTTGATCTGTTAGGATTGGAACCAGACTTCCACAGGGGAAGTCTAGCTTGGCGAGGCATAGCAATCGATCTACGGAGCACCGAGCTTTCGGTGCTCCGACAAGTAAGTAAAAAAAATCCCCCACTCCTTTCCTAATTCTAATCCTAACCCTCCCCTCTCATTACCCTAACCCTAAACCTCCTTTCCTGGCAACCTGACCCTAACCCTCCCTTCCTTGCAGCCTGACCCTAACCCACCATCTACCTTAGCCTGACCCTAATTGTCCCTTCCCTGAAGCCTGACCCTAACCCTTCATCTCCAGCAGCCTGACCCTAACCCTCCCTCTCCTGCAGCCTGACCCTAACCCTCCCTGCCCCGCATTGAGAGGTTACTCACTTTACCCTCGGTCTGGCGATAGTGGCGGCAGAGCCGCCGCGGAGGGATATCAGCGGCGGCGTTATTTCTGAATGACAAAGGGTGAAGTATGCCCATCGGCATACTCACCCATTCTAAAATAAAAAGTATAAACTGGTAAGTATTCGAAATAGGGACATCCGAAAAGGAACTTTCGAATTTCCCTATTTCGGAAATTAGAACTTCTAACCGGGGACTGCAACCAGGTCCACTGACTTATGATATGAAACATACCTTAAATTTTTCTTGCCATCCTCACTTAAACTGGGGATGCCGTAGAGGTTCAAACTTTAAATGCCCTTAGCTTAACATTAAAATACCTCTTACTAGCTAGATGCCATATGTATCTTGCTCTACCTGTTATGTGTCACTGTGTTAGTCACACTGGTATGGCCTCTTTCTCCCCTTGCTTTTTGAGCAGGTCCTGGCTGTTACTAAGATGCTATTATTACAGTAAACTGGATGACAACAATTCTGGTTGTTGCTAAGCAGCCATGTTTCTGTGTAAATAGCACAGCCATAGTTTCTACCACAGGTGCTAGCGGTTGCAATCTCCGGTTAGAAAGTGTGGCTTCCAAAAAAGGAATATTCGAAAGTTACTTTTCGAATGTCCCTTTTTCCGAAGCTTACACTTTCGGCATACTCACCCATTCACTTTCGGAAAGAACAGATCACTCCGCTGCACCTCCGCTGCTGCTCACCGGACCGAGGGGACAGGTCAGGCTGCAGCGGAGGGAGGGTTAGGGTCAGGCTGCAGGAGATGGTGGGTTAGGGTCAGGCTGCAAGTTAGGGAAGGTTAGGGTCAGGCTGCCAGGAAGGAGGGTCAGGGTTAGGGTAGTGAGGGTTACGGTAGGAATTAGGGGAAGTAGTGGGGGACTTTTTTTTACACTTTTCGGAGCACCGAAAGCTCGGTGCTCCGTGGATCGATTGCAATGCCTCCTCAAGGCATATGCAATCCAAATCCCTGCCCTGGCTGGGGAGAAATGGCCGATTCGAAAATCAGCCATTCGGACCGGAGCCCCACACCCAGTGCTAGAGTGGTTAATAGGTCCCAGCTTGTGCCTGACAGCCAAGACTCAGAGTAACCAGAGCTGGGAGGCTTGTCTGCCTCTGCAACTCTGATTGGCTGTTCTGTGTTTATATACCCAGTAGGGAGAACTCTTCCTTGCTGGTGAAATTGTTTGATCTAGCTATTTTTTATGTTTCTCTCAGGTTTAGTGCAGCAGGATTCTTGTCCTGTTTATGCACTTGTTCCCCAGAGGTTAATTATTGTGAGTGTTTCTTGCTGTAACTGTATTTTTATGTTGTCTAGCTCGGTGCTCCTCACTTGTTTTATGCTGGTTTTTAGCTATCCTTTCTCTAAACCTTCTGTGGCTTCCTGCTTGCACCGTACCCATGTGTATTTCTTTGGACCTCTCTTCTTTTCATTACTCTTGTTATTTGTGTTTGTCTGTGTCATGGATCCTTCCTACTTCTGACATACCATTTATGTGTATTCCTACCCTGATATCTGTATCATCCTCTTGTCTACAGATCCCACTGCACCAGCCCTGTTTTCCCAGTACCTGTCACAATCCTCTACAGGAATCAGTTGTCTATGATCTGGACACAATCCTAGTCTGCATTCCAGTAATCTGTCATGTTTCCTCATGTCCAGTTCTTTCAGTCCTGGATCATTTTTCCCCAATCCTTGTCTGGTACTGGTTCTTGTCTGTGTTTGTCTCCATGGTCTTCATCCATTCCAGTCTTCAATATTGTCTATTATGTTATTGTTATTGTTATATGTTGTGATGTCTAGTCTTGGTGTGATGTCTGACTTCCAAACTCTCCTTGTTACTTCTGGACTTGTCACCAGGGGCTGCAACCGGCAGCCTGAATCCGGTCTTCAGTTTGCATTCAAATATAACCAGTAACATATTATTACAATCTTACTTTTTGGTCTTGTTATATCTGTGATATTTGCTGAATTCCCAGTGGGTGGCTTTATTGTCAGCTTGGCATTATTTTACAATGGGAACAACAATACTTACCAATTAGAGACTGTTTCATTCAGCAATGTGTCATTTTAGCTTAGTATATTTAATTTTAAGAGGGGTGGCAGTAAAGCAGGAGGGGATACGATGGAATAGGAGAGGAAGATGTTTACGTTCTTTTTAAGAATCAGGCTTTAGTTTGCTGTACAGAGGTATCAGAGGAGGTTTTAAACATTGCCAGTCTGTATCTAGGAATTTTTTTTTGCAGTTAGTTGACCCTATATGTTTCTATATATTCACAGTATGCATACCTATTTATAATGCAGGCTATATTATAATGAGTACTATTATATTATTGGAAATTACAAAAAATGGATTAGAGAAGGGAGGTCTTAGGGTTAGGCTATGGGGAGGGGATTTATCGGAGAAGAGGAGACTTAAGGTTAGGCTGCAGGGAAGGGAAGGTTAGGGTAATCAAAGGGGAGGTAAGAGTAAGGATTATCATAAGTGTTGGGGTCGGGGAATAGATATCAGTGCTTACAGTACCTGTCTGCAAGGGGCAGGAAGTTTTGCTTCAGCTACATCCTTGCAAATGGGGTGTCAAAAACGGCCAATTAAAAAAATGGCCGTTCTTAGCGGTGAACCACTCCCGTCACTAATGGACACAGTAAACAAAATAATTTTGCAAGCAGAACAGTGCTCACAAAACAGTAAGGGATACAGGTTTTCAAGCACTTTTGATATTGCATTATGTTGTCTTGGTAGTAATCTTTATATAATAATTTTAATTTGTTTACGCTGCAGAACCACTACTATATTTCATGGATAATCATTCCAATCCATGTTAATAAAGAGGCGAAAACTTCCAGACACCTCATTGTCTGTCTGTGCATAAAATGATGTGACTTTGTTTAGCTATCTGAATATTTAGGCACACTTTAGGCATAACAAGGGTCATAATACTAAACATTTGTATGCTTGTAATACTTTCTAGAGATAAAAGACAATATAAAATAGCAACTAGCAAACTTTTTTTAATCAATGATTTCACTTCTAAAGTAGTTCAATCTGTCACTGGGCCATCTAACGGGGTTAGTGATATTTGTAGCAAAGCTTAGCTAATCAATTTTATTTTTAGTCTGCAACATGTTTAATATTTTACTCTACATATTGTACATAGTAGGCCAGAACAGATTAGAAAGAAGCACCAGACCTTTCCGTTATGTTCCCATGTTCCTATGTTTGTTGGCCTCAAAAACAAGCCAGAGAAATTTCACTCACAAAATTATTTAATAAGCAGAACTGGATTTAAAAACAAGTTATCAACTAATATAAATTAAAAAGAATACCAAAGGCTTAAAATATTATATAAATAAAAGCTTTCCAAAAAAAAACCAATATAGCAATGTAGAAAATATTTTGAACCCAACATGTGCAAGGTGCAGCTTTCTTTTTGTAGCAAATATTCAGCCAGTACTCACATAAACTTAGCTCTCTGTGTGTTCCTGATTGCCCTGCTGGCATGCCTGTGCAGTGGTTGCTCAACCCTAGCACACCAAGTTTCAGGCAGCTGCTCAGGTGTGGCTAGTTCATACCTCCCAACATTTGAGAATTGGAAAGAGAGACAACATTTTTACAGCATGGTAGAGGGTGTGTGTCTTTTACCACCCAGTGGGCGTGTCTGGGAAGTGGGTGTGTCTTAAACCACCCAGAGGTGTCTGCCCCTTATTTTATGCCCAGATCCATATATATGCTCCTGTTTATATGACCAGTCTCCATATTATATGTCCAGTCTCCATATTGTCTGTCTCTTATTACTTGTCCAACCTCCATATATCTGCCTCTGTTTCTATGTACAGCCTCCATATATTTGCCCGTTTCTATGTCCAGGCTCCATATTTCTGCCCCTGTTCATTGTATAGCCTTCATATTTCTGCCCCTGTTTATTGTCTAGCCTCCATAATTCTGCCCCTGTTGTTCAGCCTCCATAATTCTGCCCCTGTTGATCAGCCTCCATAATTCTGCCCCTGTTGTTCAGCTTCCATATATCTGCCCCTGTTGTTCAGCCTCCATTTTGCTGCTTGTTTTTTTATTTGCATGGAAATGGGCGGGGGGAGGCAGGGAAATGAGGGAAAGTGGGCGCGGGCAGACACTTAGGATCTTAAATAAATGCTACTTCGTCACTTAAGATCTCAACTGACAGCGCAGAGTTAGGGTTAGTCAAGGGTGGTCTATCTTTAAGATCCACCGCTGTTTGCAAGGGGAGTGACTGTTTATGCAGTGGGCTGTAACCTGCTAAGATTTTAACCTTAGATGCGTATATTTGCGATCTTTTCGCAATCGCATCTCTGAATCAGCCCCAAAGTCACATAGAATTATACACATTGAACAATACTCAAGATCAACAAATAAAACAGAGCAATCCTACCAAGGTCTGAATTAGTCAAGAGGTGCTGTGAGCAATCAGAGCTGGAACGCAAGTTCCGGGTAGCGTGGATGGAATCAGCACAGATACAAAAGGCACCTCTGGAGGACGGCAGACTGATCACACTGTTAAGCCATGGGTTATAGCTGACACGTTTCAAGGAGAAATCCTCTTTTCTTGCGTAAGTATTGTTCAGTGTGTATAATTCTGTGTGACTTTCCCCCCACTCTTACTTACTTACCTCTGCCGCGTTCCATCGCTCCTTCCTCCGCGCTGCGTCCGGCGCCAAATGCAAAATCACGTGAGATCCGACACGGGATTTTGCAGTTCGGCCTCGGTGACGTCATCCGAGGCGGCCGCGGAGATCCGAGCTGTGCTCGGATGCCGCCTCGGATCCCCAGATTCGGGTGGGCTCGATTCTCAGAGAACCGAGCCCGCACATCTCTAAAAGTAATTGCCTTGCTATTAATTGCTTGATTATTTCTCACTAAAGTTGCTATTTATATAAGTGAGAGTTAATTGCGTAGTTCATACTGTAGGAAATTGATATTTCACTAGTAGGGAGTGAATGTGTGGTAGTAGTTACAGGAAACTGTTATTTAATTGAAAATATTTCACCTGATTGATACTGCCTAAAATTGTTCATAGCTAATAGAAAAAAAGGATTGTATGTATTCACTTTGAAGATAATTAACTGAAGTAGTTCTGTTCTGAATAATAACAATTATTATTTTGTAAACTTTGTTATTGACACTATAGCACTGAGTAATTTAGTACAAAAGTTATCTTTTATTGTGATTGAAAAAGTACAATTTTCTCTGTGAAGTACATTGAAAACCGTATCAGTGGAAAACAAAAGAAAAGAGAAGAAAAAGAAACTAAAATATTTACAAGTAAAGTAAAACTAATTTAATTAATCATACAGTCATCTGTGTTCATTGAGAGACTTCTTCACAATAACACATAGGAGTTACTTGGTTCAATCCCGAAACATACAGAGTATCACAAGTAATAATTACTTTACTTCA
>WWET01000719.1:24396-35101 GCA_011038615.1 Limnodynastes dumerilii
TTACCCCAGTATTCCCCATAATGTGCCTCCACTCCCCCCCAGTATTCCCCATAACTTACCTCCAGCCTCTCCTGTTTACTTACCTGTTTCCTTCCTCCTCTGCGGCGCTGTTGTTGCAGACAGGAAGTGCTCATACAAGAAGTTCCATAGTGAGCTGCTGCTCTGTGTAGCGGGGAGAGGGGGTGTCCGGCGCCATGCTGAATAGGCACCGGACATCCCCCCGCTCCCCGCTTGGTGCCGGGATGCACTGCATCCCCTCGCGGAGCGGGTCACGCCGGCCCTGATCAGGGGCTTCAGAGAAAACCAGACTCATGGTTAGGCTCCACATACAGAATCACAGCTGTCTGATGGTGGTGTGGTCGAGCTCCCACTAAATGATGTTTGCTCAAATATTTTTAACAGCAAATAAGCATGTGTCACTTAAGAAAAGTCACAGCCTGCGTTGTTTAACTGTTCATCTTCGTCCCGCTGGTGTAACTGCTCTGTCCAAACTGCAGACTGTCTCTGTGGTGCATAAGATCTGACTGTCAACAGGGTTTTTTACAGCCTCACCATAGATGCCAGCTTCTTCGTTTCAACTACAGCGGGCTATGAGTTTTCAGTAAGGGACCAGTTCTTTCTAACAATTTATTGTAAATCTTTTTAACTATCTCCTGTGTCTTAGAAGAACAGAGCATATGACCGAGCACTGAGGATAAGGAAACTTAATGTCCCTTAAAAAAAGGTGGTGGTACTTAGTCCTTGACCAGAATGCATGACTAAAATACTACAATATTACTACAAATTACTACAATACTGTCCCTTTAATCAGATCATTTACCACATTTCCAATAAAACTTTGCAATGTGATGTGATACCTTTGGGGTATATTTACTTACCTTTTTGTTTCCCTGTGAACGAGGCTGCATCAGGCTCACTTATCTTAACTGCGAGCCTGGCTGCTTTGTTCACAGTATTTATTAATACTTACCCCTCCTGCAAGGTCCGGCGATGATCTGAGAGGCCATCGCAGGACCTTTCATTCATGTGCATGCGCAGAGACTCCATAGCGGGACTTTGAAAATTTCAAGTCCCAGCAAGCGCAGTGTATTCATGTTGGGAGTTGGAAATCTTGGAGTCAGACGTGTCTCCAGGACAGGTAAGTTTTAACTTTTTCTTTAATTCTTTATTATTTTTAATATTATAAATGCTTTTATTTATTTTTCAAGCTAAAAATATAATAAAAAACATAATTTTTTTTCCATCTACACACATATACAATATATATTCCAATGGTCTTCCCATACATACCCCCCTTTTCCTCCACCTAATTACAGCTATTAGGGGGAGGGAAAAGGGGGAATATAGGGAGATAGTTGGGATAACTGCAATCTCAGGATGGCGTTATTTTTACGTTGGGAGCAGTGTCAAACTCTGCACCGGCACAAGATAAATATAATGAAGTGCCAGCCCACTCTGAAAGGAACGGGTCGATGGAGACCCCCGATGTTTACATGGATTGTCAGGGAAACTGCTATTTTCCATGGTGATCCATTGTTTGTAAATATGAAAAACTTTATTTTCACATGAAAATGGGCATTATCGCATGAAAATAAAGTTTGTAAATAGAGCCCTTTATTTTAACATAGTCAGTCCAATAATATAACTCATTTTATATGGTATCACAACTAAATGAATGTTATTTATACAACATATTCTAATCACTTGTCACATCAAAAATATTGAATAAGATCCAGAATTTAAATTTTTATGTAATTGGATACCTGACCAGACTGGTATCCACAACTGCTGGGCCCCACTATAAAGACATTGGGCCTGATCCAGAGCAACGCTCGCAAGCGAGCGTACGCTCATCGTAAGCGAATTTTCGGCAAAAAATTCGCAATGCGCATGCCCAGTATGACAGGTTCCGGTCGCCCGAGCGTCATGAGCGAATAGCGGGCGTATCGTTAGCGTATTTTGCGCTCGCTGGGCGTATTTTTTTTACGATGGTCGGCTGGGCGCCCGTTTTACTACAGGGAGGCGGGGATAGCCATTTAAATTGTACAGTATGGGCGTGCTAAGCGTATTTTCTCAGCGTATTCTCTGCGAATTTTCGTACGGCCGACGGTCGTACGCAGTGTAGGGTATAGCCACCGTAAGCAGTGACTTTACTATGGGAGTGCTAGGGGCGTGTAGGTTGATACGACGAGCGTACGTTCGCATTCGCCCGTCGTTGCGAATTTTCGTAGCGCTGGATCAGGCCCATTGTCAATGTAACACAGCTCAAACAGATGAACTTCCTATAGCCTGTGTCTGCCTTTAGGTTTCATACTCAAGCGTACAGAAAATCACAGAACTATGAATGTCTAATATAGTACAAATCAAAAGGAAATGCCAACATTCTACATGTTGTCAGTCTCCGGTAAGAAAATCTGATTTCCGAAATAGGGACATCCGAAAGATCCTTTTCAGATGTCCCTATTTCAAATACTCCCCAGTTTAAAAAATTGTTTTAGAATGGATAAGTATGCCGATCGGTATACTCACCCATTCTGATTCGGAAATACCGCCGCCACTATCCCGCCGCCGTTGCCGCCGGACCGCAGGGAAAGGTGAGTAACCACTCCAGGGTTGGAGGAAGGGAGGGTTAGGGACAGGCTGCAGGGAAAGGAGGGTTAGGGTCAGGCTGCCAGGAAGGGAGGGTTAGGTTTGGGGTAATGAGAGGAGAGGGTTAGGATTAGAATTTGGGGAAGGATTGGGGTACTTTTTTCCTTACCTTTCGGAGCACCGAAAGCTCAGTGCTCCATGGATTCAATGCTATTCCTCATCGAGACATATGCAATAGAAATCCCAGCCAGTTCGAAATTGGCTGGGAGGAAACGGCCCTATCAGAATAGGACCATTCTAAGTGGGGACCCACACCCCATTCTACACTAACAATGACTGAACTCATTCCAGCTCTGCTGTCAGATGATGGAACAATTATAATTTCTTTTAAGTCTCATAGGCTTGAAATGTGCAGAATGAAACGGTGTCCACAAGTGAGTGTTTAATAGTCTCTCTCTTTCCATAAGGACATGACAAACCACCACTATGTACTGTATATCTTTATAGTAATTCACCAAAGTACACACGCCAAGAGATATTGTAATGCCATCGCCATGCAGTTTCTATGCATTATTTTTAACATGTTGCTGTACATAGTTTAATTTAAAATCTGTTAGTTTTAATATTAACCCAATTTTCTCATATGAAAATTCTCATTCTGAATAAAACAGCTGTACGTGAAAGTTTAAGATTTTTAGTAACATGTAACCCAAACTTTGTTGATTTGGAGGTTCATGCAGAGCTGTACAGTAATAAAAAAAAATAAAACATATATATTGTTTTAGTGATTTCCCATTGTGACAGAAGTGCTTGCATTATTCATAACCTCTGTTTTTAATGTAAAATATAGAGCAATACCTTCCACTTGCACAATGTATATGGCAGGTTTGCCGACTCTCCCAGAATGTCCGGGAGACTCCCGAAATTTGAGAGCCGGCAAAGCTCCCGCAAGCCCCACCAGCCATCAATTACTACTGTAATCCCTAGCGTTACTAGGGATGCGCGGGGCTTGATGATGTCGTCAAGCCCCGCCCATCCCCTGAAACGCTAGAGATTACAGGATTGACAGGGAAAGTGGCTTAATGATATGTTTTGCATATATCGCGTCATTAAGTCCCGCCCCTTGCAAAAATCTATGGCTTCCCTCTGGGTTCTCCCGGAGGGAGGCTCAAAAAAGTCGGCAACCCTAGTATATGGTGATGAAACTGCAATGATCCTGGCTGTGCTCTGTGTCTGTACTGCATGGGCCATTCTTGTACAGGCATCCAAAGGTACAGCTGTGTGTGTACGCAGCCCATTAAGGATTTATATCCACATAAATTGCAAGTGCACCTCTGGATCAGTCTCAGGATGTGCAGACATTAGGCTAAGCACAGCATGGTCCTATGTACACAACCTGTATCCCAAACATGGTTAAAAAAAACATAAATCATGTAAAATGTGAAAAAATTACGACACTTTCAGACCCATTTTTGTGAGTACTCATTCATCTTACAGTGTATTCTTGTATAATAATTTAATGTAAAGTTGAGGTTTCTTAATGGTAAATAATAATTTATGTTATGCTTAATGTTAATGCTAAGATAATGTTGATCGTATGCCATGCCATCTATCTATTGCCATCAAGTGCAAAAAAGGAAATGAGACTTTACAGGCTCAGTAGGCTGTTAGTTGGGCAACCCAAAAACTTTTTAACAGCTCAAGGATGCAGAACTGGGTAATCAAGAGATTAAAGATATTTCCACTGCCAAGATAAATCACCACAGACATTTGTTATGGAAAAGGTCCAGATCAGCAGATCTCACTGAACAACCTTGTGCAAATATAGTAGCTGTAGTCTGTGCCAGGCAGAGAGGCACCGGCCTGACTGCTGAGAAATTAACCTGTGTTTGCTGGATTGAAGGAATAGGAGGGAAGCAGCACTGCTGTTTTGGTAATGCCTTATTGTGACAGTTAAGCAGTTAATGAGATCAATTTCACAGAATAACAAAAATCTGGACTGTGAAAGTATGCAGACTGCTAATTATAATGTATTTACAAATCTCTGCTCCAAATGCAGCACTGTAGACTCCAATCCTTGTTCATTCTGTCTCTGCCTCATTATCTCAATGAACACACGGATGTGATGTGTTCCTCTGCTTTACTCACTGTTTCCATTACAATATTTTCTGTTTCAGTTTTGCTGATTTATTTTTACTGTTATGCTTCCTTTCAGTGATTATTATGTTTTCCTTTTCTTGGCCTTTTACGCTATGCATTCTGAGAAGGTGCTTAAAATAAGGCTTGTAGGAGTGTTATATCTATATGCTTCTATTAAGTTGTTCTTATGACTCACATAAGTCCTATTTCTACTAATGATCATTCCTAGGAGATATGACTCAGAACATAGCCTCCACACAGTGATACTGACTTCCATACACATGTAGAAAGTAGGGTGTTTTTCCTTGTATGGGCTAAATTCTGTTTTAGAAAAAAAAGAAAAATGTTTAAACTAAATATTTATGTGTTGAAAAAATGTTGGGCCCAGTGCAGCCATTTTAGGGAGATCCCAAAAGAGGAAAAAGAGAATTTAACTCCTCTAAAGCCCCATACACACTACAGCATATAAACGACAAACGACAGATAAACTACAGATATTCAAGCAGTAGATTGGCAATCAGTGTGCATACACACTACAAACGATTTTCTGTTGAGCCTTCAGTACTGAATGGCTTGATCGTTTATATTAAACTTTTTAAAAGATGCGATCAAATGATTTTGTGTACTTTACAACGATCAGGCATGATCGTTGTAGCGTACACACTTGCACGATATCGTTCAAAACACTCCTTTCACCGGTGTTTTGAACGATTGTCGTTTAAAAAAACTGAAGTGTGTATGGGGCTTAAGTCAGGTGGAGTTTTGACAAAAGCTAAGACAGTTATCGCCAGATTTACTAAACTGCGGGTTTGGAGGAGTGGAGATGTTGCCCATAGCAACCAATCCAACCAATCAGATTCTAGCTCTCACTTTCCTGTTGCATACTAGAGAATGTCAGCTAGAATCTGATTGGTTGTTATGGGCAACATCTCCACTCTTTCAAACCCGCAGCTTAGTAAATCTGGCCCCTAGGCTCAGATGTTATTCTATATACAGTGATAGTCATATTTCAGGTGGTAGAAATCCAGACAGAAGAAAATCAATTTCCCTAATACCGACACCTAGTAACTGTTACAGGTAACACAACCGGGGTGTGGAGTCTAACTAGGGCCAGGTCTTCACTAGAGCCCCTGATGGTGGGGCACCTAGACACCTAGTAGGTCGCAGCCCCCAGAGGTGCCACCCGGGTGGAGGAATTAAAATAAATAAAGTAGGAAGAAGAAGAGAGGATAAGAAAGTAGGAGGCATTATAGCGAGATTAGAGGAACTAGAAGGGACTAGTCCTGACAAACTGGAGAGGACGGCAAGTGAGAAGATGGATCAGGCGGATGGGGGCTCTCAAACAACAAACTCACCCAGACTCCCCCAGAGGGGGAGAAAGCACACTCACACAGGGACGGAGGAGGAGAGAACCAAAGGGAGCGTACACATGGGAGAGCAGAGGATACACTGGGAGAACTAGACATGGAGTATGAATGGAGAGGGCACTCATAATCACAATAAATTGCATTAGGCAGAAGCACAAGGCACTAGAATACAAGAAGAGCAGATCACAGGCTGGAATGAACCAGAAGCTATAACCGGCTGTGTTAAACTGACACTACCAGTTCTAATATAGGATCAGTTGTCCACTGATTGAACAACAGAAACCAGCCTTTCACACTTGATTGGCTGTCCTCAGCCATGAGGAAGCTGGACAGAAAAAATAAACAATTCTCTCAGGATGACACGCATCGGGGGAGCCAGCCAGAATGCATGGCGTGGCGGCATGTAAAAGTACCCCCACTTTACGAGGGGTCAGGGAACCCCAATGACCTGGTTTATCCGGAAATCTCTTGTGGAATATTTTCCATAGTTTCTGGGCATGGAGATTTCTTGCAGGTATCCAGGATCTCTTTTCTGCTCCATAACCTTTACAATTAACCAAGTAATGGACTTGACACTGGAATATTTTAGAATCCAGCATATTTTCCACTTTATATTCCTCCTGACTCCCCACCATAACAGGTCCAGATGTTGGGACAGAGGATTGGCCAAATCTTCTTGAACCCCTACAAGGTTTTAACAGGGAGGCTCTGTAATCTGAAAGCCACCGGGATGATCTTCTGGGTGATAAAAAATGACCCAATATATCGTGGCCCAAGCTTTCTGGAGGGTTGTTTAAACTTGATATACTTTGTGGATAGCCACACTTGGCCCAGATCCAGACCCACGCACAGCTTAAGCATGTGTGAGGGTCCCTCTGAACGATTGCATAGCGGGGAGTGCACGCACCCTGCACTCCCCGCTCAAGGTAGTAAATCTGGACACTTATGTGTCCAGATTCCTATCTTAAAATTTACGACTAGGTCTGTGGCCTTACAGCTGTAGACGTAGTCATAACGGGCCTACCCCTGCCCCGACTACTAATTACCATGCCTATCTCCACTATATGGTGTAGATACGGCAATCGTAAATAATAAGCCGACCTCTTTATTATATCGGCAGGTGTATGTATCATAGTTACGTACGCCTGCCGGTACGCACGCATACTGGTGATGTGCGCATGCACACATAGGGCCTGATCCAGACCTTATTAAGTGCATGAACTTAGTTACTCCTGGGCTAAACCATGTTGATTTCAGGGGGAGCCAAGTTATTTATATTCTTTGCATGCAGGGATATATCTTTGAATTGCTTACTGCACACAGAAACTGACCAGCTTTACTATCACACTGTTATTTAGACTTGGGCTGGGAAATATCACCTCTCAACACTAGTACTGTTTGCAACAGATGAAATATGACTCCCCTGTAATCAACATGGTTTAGCCCAGGAGTAACTAAGTTCATGCACTTAACAAGGTCTGGATCCAGCCCATAATAGCTGACAAGGGAAGTACGCACGAGGCGTGCGTAATTCCCCTGTCAGCCGTAGATTAGGTCTACCCCTTTTCCCCCTACTTTGAAAGGACACCTGGATTTGTGTTTAACCTCCCTGTCCTTGGTCCTGGTGCTAGTACGAAGGAGGCACCAATTGACCTCTTTCCAGATGATCGTCATCCTCTTAACTGTCTCCCTTGTCCCAGAAGCAGTAGTGGTAGTAGCAGAACACTGGGAATTGGCTCTAGAGTGGAACCCATAATTACAGAAAAATGGAGAGACAGTGGTAGAGGAGTGCTAGGCATTACTGTGTGCATATTCTGCCCAATGAATGTCTTCAGACCAAGTGTCTTGGGTCCTGATTCAGAGATTGAAAATAAAAACTTAAAGTTACACCTGGGCTAAACCATGTTGATTTCAGGGGAGTCAAATTTCATTTGTTGCAACAGTATTATAGTTAAAAGGTTATGTTTCCCAGCTCAAGTCTAATTAGCAGTTTAAAAGTGAAGCTGATCAGGTATCTGTGTGCAATAAGTCAAAGCAAAGCATTCTCCCTGCATGCATAGAATAAAATTAACTTGACTCCCCCTGAAATCAACATGGTTTTGCCCAGGTGTAACTTTAAGTTCTTATTTTCAGCCTCTGAATCAGGCCCTTGATGCTTAGTGGCATAGCAACATAAGAATTGTTCCAACGACTGATGACTCTCTCACTCTGGCCATTTAATTAAGGATGTTATTCGGAAGATAAGTTGATCTTGATGCCCATGGTCTTAAAGAGAGACCTCCTAAAGATTGCCACGAACTGTGAGCCTCTGTCTGAGATGATTTCTTCCGGTAACGCGTGGAGTCTGAAAATATGTTTCACAAAAAGAGTTGCCAGAGTCTTAGAAAGACCTCGTAATGGAATAAAGTGAGCCATTTTGCTAAACCTGGTTACCACCACCCAGATGGAAGTGAAACCCTGGGACTCCAGGAGATTGGTAATAAAATCCATTGACAGATGATTCCCAGGATGGTGAGGAATGGGGAGAGGCAGAAGAGGCCCAGCAGGAAGAGTCCGGGGGGGTTTGCTTCTGGCAAAGAGAGGACAGATGTTAATGAATTCTTTGACATCCTGCACCATAGCAGGCCACCATTTGGATTGGAAAGGAGTTTCACCATTTTCTGAATTCCAAGATGGCCAGCAGATTTGCAGGAGGGATTTTCTTCAAGAAACTTTTTTCCTGAGATGTCTTGGAACAAATAGGACACCATCAGGACCCTGTTTAGGGACGAGATCTTTAGCTGCCAGTAATTGGGACTGCAAATTTTGGGTGAGTCCGGCGATGGAGGAAATTATGGTAAGTGAAGGGGCGGGGGTCCATGTTCTGGTAGCAAGGATCAGGAAAGAGCGTCCGCCCTACGGTTCAGGGATCCTGATCTGTAAGTGATTATAAAGTTTAATCAAGTAAAGAAACAAGGCCCAGCAAGCCGCCTCGTGTTTAGACGCTTAGCTGACTGGATATTAGCCAAGTTTTTGTGGTCCGTAACAGCCATGATGGTATAAACCGTACCCTCCAACCAGTGCCTCCACTCTTCAAATGCCATTTTGATCGCGAAGAGCTCCCAGTTTCCATCATCATAATTCTTTTCAGTGGAAGAGAATTGTCTGGAGAAGTAAGGGTATAGTATCAAGTCTTGTGGATCGTTGGATGGCTTTGAGGTTCATGGGTTGTCCCCACTCCAGAATTGCCCTGACTTTATCAGCGTCCATGGAAAAGCCCAGAGGAGAAATAATGTAGCACACTGGCTTCAAACTCACATTTCTCGAGTTTGGCACATAGCCTGTGCTGACGGACTTTTCAGTACTATACAAAGGATATAGAGAGGCTCTGATCCACCTTATTAAATATGGTATGCTTGAAATAACCCATGTATATGCGTGATGGTGTGCAAACTGATGGTGAGAGGCTCCTTGGAGTTTCCAAAAGCCAACCTATTACAAAAGTGCTCAACCGACAGGTAGGTAAAAAAAAAAAAGATTTATTACACACAAATAAAACACTAAATGACCAGGGTACATAAACACATAAGTAAGGGGCAGACCATCTCTGTACCGTAGGTGTAGTTGTCCGCATTCAACAGGGGGCTGTGGGAGCTCCAGACAGCACGATGGAACAAACCCGGGGAGGCGGAAGAGACAGTTACCGGAGACCGACTGCAAACCACGTGGACTACCAGCTGACGCATTTCGGGCAGGCGTGCCCTTTCTCAAAGCTATCTTTGCACCTACGGCATGGAAATGGTCTGCCCCTTACTTATGTGTTTATGTACCCTGGTCATTTAGTGCTTTATTTGTGTGTAATACATCTTTTTTTCTTTTACCTACCTGTGGGTTGAGCACTTTTGTAATAGGTTGGCTTTTGGAATTCCAAGGAACCTCTCACCGTCAGTTTGCACACCATCACGCATATATAGGGGTCATTTCAAGCATACCACATTTGATAAGGTGGATCAGCGCCTCTCTATATCCTTTGTATTTTACTGTTTTTCCTTTTTGAAGGTGTAGACCCTTCTGGATTTTAAGAGAGGCTGCAGATTCCAGCGCAGCCATTTCCCACTTTTTCTATGTTTATTCAGTACTAGTATAACATGGAATTGAGGTTCCTCATCAGGGTGAATATCAGGGTGTCATCTAAATAAATGACCACGAGTTTTCCAAGAAAGTCTCTCAAGATGTCATTCATTAAGTCCTGGTAAACAGTGGGGGCATTGCATAATCCAAAGGGTATCACCATGTATTATATGCCGCTCGGAGATCAATTTTTTTATAGATAGCATCTTTTAGTTGATTAAATAAGTCAGCAATCAAAGGCATTTGGTTGTAATTTGGTTTAAAGCTCTGTAATCAATGCAGGGTCTTAGCGAGCCATGTTTTTTGGTGACAAAGAAGAACCCCGCGTCAATGGGAGATTTAGAGAGATGAATGAAACCCTTCTGGAGATTGGGCCTGATCCAGAGCTACGATGTAGCGCTGAGCGTGCTAACACTCAGCGTTACATCGCTGCCTCCCCCTGGCACTCCCCCTGTGCGGGCGTATGGCCCCTTCCTTACGCCGGCTGAAGGCTACCCTAA
>WWET01000719.1:35552-54257 GCA_011038615.1 Limnodynastes dumerilii
ATCTACGATCAGGCGTTTCCATAGTGACGCCGGGCAACATCTGCCCGGCGCATGCGCAGTACAGCTACGGCCGCCGTACTAGCGACAGCGGCTGTAGCTCTGGATCAGGCCCATTGTCTTTAATGTATTCATCGCTGCTGAGTCCGGGCGTGACAAAGAAAAGAGCCTTCCCTTAGGTAATTTGGCTACAGGAACTAGATCAATGCCGCAGTCATAGGACCTGTGCAGGGGCAAGATCTCAGTTGGACTGGGATGGTAAATTTCTGGATGGAGCCCCCTGGCAGGGCAGGAACCATTGAGTCCGCCAGGGGATACCAGTGGGGACAAGTCCCTAGTTTGATTTCCTAAGGTGATGGCCAGACCTGCATCCAGAATATAACCTGCAGCGCTGCTGTCAATGAATATGGTGACATGGTAATCGTGGTTCCTAGTAGTCAGCCTGGCTGGAACCAATAAAGAGTTTCTTGAGGAGATTAGATGACCCCCCAGCTGAAACTCCTCACTGTTAGGCTGGGTTACTCTTTTCCCGGCTGAGAACCTTTATTTGGGCAGGAATCTGCCCTATGAGCTTTCCCACCACAGTACAGGCAGAGTCCTAAATTTTGCTGTCGGATCTTTTCTCCCTTGGACAGGTGGTATGACCGTTTTGCATAGGTTCATCAGGTGTTGTGGTCTCTTGCAGGATGTAGACAGAAGAAAAACTAGAAGAGGAGTCTGTCTCCATCCGCCATATGTAGACAGAAGAAAAACTAGAAGAGGAGTCTGTCTCCATCCGCCATTCCTTGGGTCGACGATCAACCTTGATAGTCAAGCTCATAAGGCCATCCAAGGTTTTGGAAGGAGGAAATTTGACAAGGGCATCCTTGACTTGTTCAGATAATCCAACCCGGAATTGGTTATTGAGAGCCAGGTCGTTCCATCCGCAATCATTCACTCAACATTGAAACTCAGTGCATTACTCCTCTGCTGTCCTCCTTCCTTGGCGAAGCATTCGGAGTTTGGCTTTCACAGTCGCTACTCAGTCCAGATCATCGTACAGAAGTCTTAGGGTGTCAAAGAAGGCCTCTACCGACTGATGTGCAGGATCTTCTGGGTGTAACCTGAACGCCCATGCTTGTGGATCACCCTGTGGAAGATGGAAGATGAGTCTGACCCTCTGAGACTCAGTACCTGAAGCACTGTGACATAGCTGGAAATATCATTTGCAGCTTTCCTTAAAAAGATTAAATTGGCTCCTGTCTCCAGAAAATTTTTCAAGGAGATTGACTTTCACATCCATAGTGGCAAGAGGTAAAGCTAAGGGTTGAGCTGCAGCAGGAGCGGCAGCAGACCTCATGGCTGCGATTGCTTTCTTTTGGCTGTTAACTTTGGCGGTGAGGGCCTGCACCATCTGCCCTAGGCTGGAAATCTGCATGATGAAGGCGTTGATGACGTCGGTGGTAGTGGAATCTATAGTGACTCCGGATACCACCAGTTATACTGTTATGGCCGCTTATAATGTTACGAGTAGCACAACCGAGGCACGGTGTCAAACTAGGGCCAGGTCTTCACTAGAGCCCCTGATGGTGGGGATGGTCTTGGCTGCAGGACCCCAAGCAGGTCACAGCCCCCAAAGGTGCCACCCAGGAGGTGGAACAGAAACAAAGTAGGAACAAGAAAAGAGGATAAGAAAGTAGGAGGCAGGACAGTGGGATGAGAGGAACTAGAAGGGACTAGTCCTGACAAACCAGAGAGGATGGTCAAGGAAGAAGACAGACCAGATGGAAGGGGGCTCTTAAACAACAAACACACCCAGACTCCCCCAGAGGGGGAGAGAGAACACTCAGATATGGACGGAGGAGGAGAGAATAAAAGGGAGTGCACACACGGGAGAGCAGAGGATACACTGGGAGAACTAGTCACGGAGTATGAATGAAGAGGGCACTCAAAATCATAATAAATGGCACAAGGCAGAAACACAAGACACTAGTATACAAAAACAGCAGATCACAGGCTGGAATGAACCAGACGCTATAACTGGCCGTGTTAAACTGACACTGCCAGTTCTAAAGTTCTAATATAGGATCTGCTGTCCATTGATTTGACAGCAGAAACCAGTCCCTTACACTTGATTGGCTGTCCTCAGCCATGAGGAAGCCGAACAGAAGGAATAAACAACCCTCTCTGAGCATGCGTCCTGGAGCCTGCAGCGGTGTTCAGAACAGGATGACACGTGCTTTCTCAGGCACATATCGGGGGAACAAGACAGGAGACTGGGAGAGGAGGTAAGAAAAGTTACATGCCAGATTGCATGGCGTGGCGGCATGTAACAATAACATGACACGTAATAACCTGACAATAACCTGACATGTAATGACCGACCAACATGAAATCCAGACACATTAAATCCCAACACTCTTAAGACACCTACACATACAATACAGACACAATTATCATTGACATGATAATAATCCTGACAATGTAGAAATCCTGACAGCAGGAAAGCATTCGGCGGGACATGCTAGCTGCCTATCTTAGCCACTCCAATACCTTTGCTACTCGAGAGCTACTACCTGGGGTTACAATCTACCAAGAGCCTGCAGCCAAGTATGTTCCACCATTAAGGGCTCCAGTGAACACTTGGTTAGATGTTGCACCATGCCATGTGCTTGCCCATAACAATTTACAACTAAATGCATGCAATAAGGAGCTGTACACATTTGGACATATGCCACCTTGCATTTAAAGGGCTGTACGGGGAGTTCTGCTGTGGTTTGAAGATGTGCTCTTGAAAGTTGTGAATGAGGTTGGGTAGGAAAAAATAACTGTATTTCTTTCCGCACAGGTATGTAAAATTACTAATGGTTTGCGCACTGCAAACACATAGGAGTGGATTCACACTTTAGAAGCTGCGTCTTCTTAAGTGTGATCCCTTTAAGAAATGTGGTCCTTTAAGAAATGACCTAACTACCGCATGCGTAATACGTTATTTTCACACTTAGGTACATTGATTGACTACGTGCAGTAGTAGATTAGGTAGAAGGAGGTGTGACAAGGCAGCCTTGGGAGGATTTAGGAAGAAGTGGGTGGGGGGGGATATAGATTAGCCATGATGGGCAGGACGGGTAAGTTAGGTGCGCATACAGCTGCAACTAACTCAATCTTAATTGTGAATCAGATGCACAGCTTTAACATTAAAAAATATGCTCAATTGTACATGAAGCTCTAAGTGCTCAAAAACTCTGGATCACTTTGTTTTCCTAAGTACACATTTTGTGCAACTGCCTGTATCTGTTCTAAATATTCCCCTGTTTAGTATAGTATAGATAATCTCAGCATAAGTTTATATTAAGAGTTAAATAGTAACAGAGATTTAAATGTATTAATAAGGAGCCCAGTAATATTTAGGTGTAATAAACATTGTCCAGGTTATAGTTCTAACTTCTACTAGGTATAAACTAGATTGTTTGGTTTAGATTTCAGTGAAATTCATTTAGTGAAATGAGCAAAGGATAAAGTGCTCGGTAACAGTAAATTATTAAAGGTATTTTTACATTTTCTAACATCTGTTGCTGATTTAAGAATTTTTTTTCTAGTCTTAATAAAATGTTTTAGAACAATATTTATATATCTATTTATTTCTGTACAGTATTTAACTATTATTAAGTTGCATGGAACAGAGGCTGAGGACCAAATACATAATTTCAAAATAAGAGGAAATCAGGTGGAAATTTACACCTAGGAAAAACCATGTTGAATTGTAAAGCAAACAATTTTCATCTGTTGAAAACAGTATTACAGAGTTCAGTGGTTCAGAAGTGATCTTAACAAGTTGAAGTTTAAATAACAGTTTAAAAAGTAAAGCTGTCAGTATTTGTATGCAATAAGCATAAGCAAAGGATTATCCCTGCATGTAAAGAATTTAATTAATTTAACTCCCCTGTAATTCAACTTGGTAAATTTACACCCATTTGCCTATTATGTTTACACTCTGGATCCAGTCCAGAGTTAATGAAGAGTAACACTATTTAAAATCACTGATAGGAAAGAGGTAGGATACCTAGTACATCCCAGTAAGCTCATTCAATCATAAGAAATTACTTAAAATAGTGTTTACACATGTTTTAATTTTTTTTGGGGGGGGGCTTTTTTTCTTAGATTTTAGTTGTGTGTCACCAATACATTAAGTTTTAATTAAGCAAATAAAATATGTAATAAGACGGGAGAAGCAATGGATTTTTAATGGGTGGTGGTTGGGGTAACATACAGCAGAAACTATTAAGAAACAAGAGCATTTATATTCCAATCCTAGTGATCTGTTATAATACCTCTTGAAATTTTCCTCAAACTCAAGATTTAACATTTTTCAACTGAGTGTAGAATTTGAAACAGGGATCCGTCCTAAAGGAGAGAAAAAAAAGAGAAAGTGGCCTTTCTACAATACTGCTAGAGCTGTAATAACATTGGGGTAGATCCAGAAGTACGTGTGCCGTACGTTTATTCGCGGAGCGTATTTTTGTGCACGTAAGTTCGCTACACTCCACTCGGCACACCCCTTGCACGGACGTATTTTGTCAAGATACGCTTCCCAAACCCTACCTTAACTTTTTCTCACGTAACAGCGTACGTCCGCTAACGGACGTATAGACTACGTGCATGTACGCCGCTTAGCACGCCCATACTGTACACTTTACATACAAACCACCACCTACTTCACGTAAAACGAACGTATTCTTGACTCACGTAAAATTGGCACGCCCACACGTAAGTATTTACGTGACACATACGTGAATGGCCCATACGTTCACAATTACACCGCGTAAATGTGCGTATTTTCTATGGTGCGCATGCGCAGTGCGTTCTAAACTGCGATTTTACGTCTCCGCCACGCGTAAAACCGCTTCGAAGCGTAGTTCTGGATCAGGCCCATTCTCAGGTTCTAGGGTAAATTTCTTACGTTTATTATTTGAGGGATAGACCTCCACTTCAAAAAACTGTTGGACACCATACTCGAAGTTGGAAGTGGACATCTTGTCATGGCTAGCTGTGGTTATATCCCTTGCCCATAAGGCTACTTACATCTTCACACAACCTATTATGTATTTTGACCAGAGAGTGACCTTTCCAGCTACTGGAACAGTTTGGAGAGGTTTTATGCTTAATGTAGTCCATTCTTAGGTAGTTTGCCCTCATCACTGTACTCAGAGCTTAAATCTAAAGAATGGTACATATATAGACATTGAGTGAGTCAGTCGTGCATCATGAGATTTGGATTTACTCACTAATTAATTTGCCTGTGTGGCAGTTCGCCCTGGATTTAAATTAGTTGCTGTTACATCATTCCACATCTCAAGCCTGTCCTTATATTGTTTATTATGTAATTACCCTTTATTATATGATCTACAAGGCCTGGTTTTTAAGAGGTTTAGCTATCACAATATATGACTATTCTGTAATGGAATGCTTTAACTCTTTGCTTGCTTTATAGTTCACTGAGAGGTTCTACATTATTACTCCTTTGCATCTATTCCTGAATTCAAAGTTATAGTGTCATGCATGTACTAAATGCTGAAGGGCTTACCCTCTCAGATAACTGTTCTCTGCTTCTAAATCACCTTTGCTCAATGTCATTTTAGACCAGATAATGTTGCACAACGTGAAATATTTTTCTATATGAACATAATAAAACTGATTATTTTATTTATGAACATTTTCTATTTTTTTGTAGGGGCTGGCTTGCAATGTGAATGGCAATTGAATGACAGTCTATAGGGAACTGGAAGAAATACAGATTGCCCTCTAAACCAGTCCAAAGCTGCCCAGTAAACAAATACCCCCTTTTTACCCAGTCTCTGCTCTACACATTAGTTTCAAATGGTAAAACAATACAGCATACAGCATGCAGCATGTAGTCAGCAAACTCTCTTGCATGTTCTGGTTCTACTATATATGAATGGAAATAATAGACCATACTCATTACCAGCAAACCAAATAGTGTTCGCTGCCATCTGGGCCTGCACCTTAGTTTTCCTCTGGTTCTTCCTACCTCATAACTTACTATTTGCTTGATGAGTGTTAGGTAACAGCAGAAGTAGTTCTGTACAAAATATTGGACCCATGTCTCCTTGGAACTATTTTGCACAAAAATGCTCCCAAATATCACATGTGCAGGGCTTGGGCCATTGTTCTCACTGTCATGTCCAGCAACAAAAGTAGGAAAAGTCTACAAAAACTGACTCAGTCCTGTAATGGCACACATGATTAAATGGACCATGTCCTTTAAACTATTTAGATCTCCTATCTATATTGTAAAGCCTACAAGGCATGTTTAATGAGACTGAGTGATACCCAAATGTCCTCCCCAGAATAGTGCACAGGTGAGGGTCGCCACTTCAAACAGGCCATTTAAATTGTTGCTTCTACCTCGCAGAGGAGATACAATTGATCGATGGAAGAAAGAAGATCCATTACACTAACCATAATCCAATCCTTTCATTGGTTTATGTTATCATAGACAAGAGGGTTGCACTCTTTACACTGTTACTCATGGAGCAGCTGCCTATTGCCCAGCAGGAGACCCTTTCCGCCTAGTAAAACATCAAAGTACTGAACAAATAGTTTAATAGGGAGGACACACACTTTTATGTAAAAAAATATAGAGAATGAAGACCCCCCCAAAACCCCCTCCCCTTAAGCCTCTTCCCCCGTCTCTCCCATTAACTCATTGAGCAGGGCAAACGTACCACCTGATTAGAACTTTAAATACCAACATAAGAAATCAGACATGGGCCCATCCCTTACTCTCACTAGGACCCATGTACTACCCACACCGAATACACCAATAAGCATTTAAGGGTATGGATTTAATGGACTGTCTGAACATAACCAGAAGAATATCCCCTGAAGAAGCCGTTCATAGACTAAATGGGCCAGATCCAGAACTACGCCCGCGGGCATATTTGCGCCAGCCGTAAGCGTAACGTACTTTGTAAGTACGTTTTGCGCATGAGCCCAGCAGATGTTTCCTGTCATAACTCATGGCGGCCGTAATTGAAAATAGGTGCCCATAACATTAGCGTAATTACGGCAGAATGGGCGTGCTTATATTACGATAGCCGTAAATAGGCTCAAATTACGGAATGTAGGTGGGGGAGGCATTTAAATCGTACAGTGTGGGCTGGGTTACGTAGTTACGACCATTGCGTAGTTACGTCCTGCCATAGTTACGATTACAAAAGTTATGGTAGGGTGCAGCAGGCGTAAGGCAGTGTAATTATGGACGACTGGTGGCAGTGCCCGAGGGAGTGCATAGTATTTACGCTTGCGTAAATATGATCCGCGCTAGTTCGTAACATAGTCATAGGTCTGGATCTGACCCAATGTGTTTGAAATGAATGCATACAAAACTTAACAAAGAACTTTCATTTATTACTCTTTTTATTTTAAACGGCACAATAGAAAACAAAAAGAAGTTTGTAAAGTTGAGAGCAGTCCAGAGGTCATCTTTTGCTGGCTCTTCCTTCTAACCATTTCACAGCGCCCCATTAGTGATCCCAGCTGTCCATCCTGCTGACATGAGAGGGAACACTGCTAAATGACGGAGACAGGAATGCACCAACGCCGGCATCAGGGATTCCCCAGTAAGCAGCACAGTGAAAGCTC
This sequence comes from Limnodynastes dumerilii, assembly GCA_011038615.1. Classification (NCBI taxonomy): domain Eukaryota; kingdom Metazoa; phylum Chordata; class Amphibia; order Anura; family Limnodynastidae; genus Limnodynastes; species Limnodynastes dumerilii. Next base: position 43,194 of record WWET01000719.1, read on the forward strand.
CCTTTGGTGGCGAGCAGTGAAGGAGCAGAGAATTCAGACAGAGCAAGGATCTAAAGAGAGGGACTAAAGATATATCTACATGACTAACACCAAGACATCGAAAGTATGGATGCTCTTGTTGTTCTCTCTCTTTGAACTATCCTTAAGCTTCTCTCTAATAAACACTGGACCATAAAACTCTCACTTATCCAAATGTACTTTAAGGATTGGCACATAGAGAATTATTATTCACTATAGGGCAAAGAATAACAGTGGGACAGGAACTATACCATTGAGAAATAGAAAACCATAACATCATTAATCAAATTAATATCAGAAAACACAATATCCGAGTGTCCTAAAACAGTTCAATTAGAATACCAAGGCGCCAGCCCCATCCCCCCCCATGGTATTTACTACATAGCACTTTGATGGTTTATATTATCAATCATAGTCATTATCACCCAATACATGCCTTCCCTTTTATTGTCAAAATAATAGTAGTGTAAAAAATTTTTATTACATTTCTGGCATATGCAATTTAAGAAATATTTACAAGTAAATTTGTGTAATTGCAATTTTAAGGTCTGTTGAATGTGTTTATTTGCTGATAATATTTTATTGTGTGCGTAAAAGAACAGGTGCATCTTTAACTCTTCCCTCTTATACAAACGGTTTGGCCATTATAAGGGGTATAGATGCACGCAATGCAGGTGTCCAAACACTGAACACGTGATTATCACTGTTACATACATGCCACAGTGTGGAGTGTGATGAGATCATTATGCACACATAAAAATTCAGCCTCTTTTCTCACTTCCCACAACGATGCACATGCTCTTACTCAGTCCTGGAAAAAGATCAAATATCTACATGGAAAGACATTAAGAACAACTGAAACAATAAAGCAGCATATACAGTATAAGCATTAGATGTAATAGCATTAGTAAGATAACAACCCAAATAGGTATTAGAGATAAAAATAATAATAATTAATATGAACCATGACTAGCACAGAAATACTGTACTTTCTCTGAGTGACTCAACTAAGTAATAAATACAATGGGCTCATGTAACTTAGGATATGTATTGTATATCCCCACTAAAGTATATATATGGCTGAACACACCTAGTACACTTGTGAAGAGATGTATCTGATACAAAGAGGCTGGCGTAAACATTTAAATGATAATGATGACTATTAGCAATACAATATTGGTGCTTGATCCCTGCTGCTGATTATTGCATGCCATCAGTATCAACGTGATGGTAGATAAGAGCTTTGTTTACTCAGAGACAGGGCATGCCTCCGTACATAGCTTGATCAGCGTGAAAGTTTGTACCAAGTCTTGTTTCCTAGCAGCCCGGACATCTACCAGTCAGGTGAGTGGTGTGACAACTAGTTAGCCAGTTATTGGCTAAAGATTATTTAAATATCCAGCAACTGATGTCTATACTGCTCGTTAAAGTGTTAGATTTAACACCTTACCCTGCTCTTGTGTGTGGATTGCAGCTCTTTGCCTCGTCTGCCAAGTCTTGTTGGTACCTGGCCCTCCTCACTGTCTCCTCGTGTCTCTGCCATCTTTGTTGTGTCCCTTCTCCATCCTTCCTTTCCTCCATTATACTGGTAAGGCCTAAGCATACGTTACAGGAATATGCTGCTATTCGGGCATTGAAAAGATTTAGCTATAGCGTTATGTATGATAAAAAAAATTGTTAATTAATTAAATAATTGAAAATTTCTTCTTTCTTTATTTTTTCCATGTGTAGGACACTATTTACATTACAAATAGAGCCATTTATTCATAGAAATGAACTGCACCTTACACTTAAGCTACCCAAACACTAGATTGATTATCGGGCCGATCAAACAATTATCAAGAGTTCAGCCAAATTATTGTTTTGGTGTATGGTCACGATTTTTTTGTCGAGCATCTAAAAATCATCCCAGAAGCGTCGTATATGATTATTTGATCTTTTGACCTGTTTTTATTGAAATAGCACAAATCTCCTGATTTCTTGTCTTATCGCATAGTGTATGGAAATTTCACTTAATTGTCTAATCTTTTCACCAATAGATTTCTAGTGACATGAAAATCTTCAAAGGTGTGAATATGCTAATTACACATCTAATTACACATCCCAGTACCTTGTCTTCCCGTTTCCTGTTGTGTATTAACACTGAAAGCCATACTTTACACCTATAAACACCGGACGATCATATACACAACACTAGATGTGTATTGCAATTGGAATTATTTTATGTATTCAAAACAAGTGGCTATAAAATAAATGTGTACAATGTGTATATTCACATCGTCCATTTTACGTGGAACTAAACATGGCACCTTCTTTGATCTTCACAGAAGCATCTTCAAGGATTTATTTTTGGCATTGCTGCAGTTATTAATTTTCTCTGCCTGAAGGCTTTTACAAAAGGAAATACTGGAATATTACAACAAGGCATCTGTGCTATCAGCATGGATGAAAGTCTTGCTTTTCTGTCCCAAAGATGCAAGGATTCGTGCCTTGATATTTCAGAATCCCTATTATGTGTGCCAAGGCCGTGGAATGTACCTGTTACAGTCGGCCTAAGGGTTTTCTCACCGGGGGCCCGGAGTCTATGTCAGCACCAGGTATTCACTAGAGCCTCTGAAGGTGAGGATAGTCTGACAGGTCGTGCCCCAGGCAATAGTTCCCAAAGGGGTACTGCAGCGTGGTAGTGCTTATTCAGGCTTATCTGGGATTCAGTCTTTTGGCGGATTGGATGTATGTCAGATTTTTATGATCAGTATAGACCGTGATGGTATGTAGAGATCCCTCTAACCAATGCCGCCACTCCTCGAAAGCCATCTTGATTGCCAGTAATTCTCGATTTCCAACATCATAGTTACGTTCAGCTGCGGAAAACTTCTTAGAAAAGAAAGCACATGGGTGAATTTTATTGTCCAACTGGTCTCTTTGAGAAAGAACAGCCCCCCCCCATAACATCGGAGGCATCAACTTCCACAATGAACGGTAAGTTGGGGTTCGGGTGTCTCAAAATGGGAGCAGAAACGAATGCTTGTTTAAGGTCAGTGAAAGCTTTGCTTGCTTGTTCTGGCCAATTCTAAGGGTCTGCTCCCTTCTTTGTTAGGTCTGATATAGGAGATATAACCATGGAAAATTTTTTTATGAATCTTCTGTAGTAGTTTGAGAATCCTTGAAATCTCTGTATGGCTTTAAGGTTGTTGGGCTGTGCCCATTCCAGTACAGCCTTGATTTTTTCTGGGTCCATGGAAAAACCCTGCGGGGAGATGACATATCCTAGGAAGGTGACTTTTTGTACTTCGAACTCACATTTCTCCAATTTAGCAAACAGACGATTTAGTCTTAGTTTCTGGAGTACCTGATGAATATGACAGCAATGAGTTTCAATGGATGGTGAGTAGATCAGAATGTCATCAAGATACACCACGATAAATTTCCCCAGATACTCCCGAAGTACATCGTTAATAAGATCTTGGAAGACTACTGGTGCATTACAAAGTCCGAATGGCATGACCAAGTATTCATAATGTCCCGAATGCGTGTTGAACGCAGTCTTCCATTCGTCACCTTCCCGGATTCTGATGAGATTATATGCTCCCCGCAGGTTAATCTTGGTGTAGATTTGGGCTTCTTTCAGTTGATCAAACTGGTCTGAAATGAGGGGGAGTGGATAGGAGTTGCTGACTGTAATCTTGTTTAGTCCCCGATAGTCTATGCAGGGTCTCAGAGATCCGTCCTTCTTGCCTACAAAGAAGAACCCTGCACCTACCGGGGACTTAGAGGGTCTGATGAATCCCTTTCCGAGATTCTCCTGGCTTTGGCTTCTGACTGTGATAAGGAGATTAATCTCCCTTTAGGCAATGTGGCACCTGGAAACAGTTCAATAGCACAGTCGTATGATTGATGAGTTGGGAGATGGTCAGCACTGGATTTAGAGAATACATCTGCGAACTCGGCATATTGAACTGGTAGTCCTTCAGGAACTTGGCTGATTGCTCGAATGGGGACCGCCAGGCAGGAGGACGTACACTCAGAACCCCACTGAGTGATATCTCCACTGTCCCAATTAATGCAGGGGTTATGTTGTTGCAACCATGGGTGTCCCAATATGACACCTACCATGGGACAGGAAATAATCAGGAATTGAATCTTCTCAGAATGACACAGTCCCACACATAGTATTATTTCCACCGTACGCTGGCTTATCAGGCCTCCAGCAAGGAGTTTTCCATCAAGGCCATAAGCCATATTTGGAGTTTCCAGGTTCTGAGTGGGTATTTGCAAAGACTGCACAAGTTCAGAGTCAATGAAATTGACGGCGGCCCTACTATCAATGAACGCATTGGTATGCTGGCAGGTATCATGATACTTTATTAAAACAGGAACAAGAAGGGAATTTCTCGAAGAGAAGAGTGAGCAACCCAGCCGGACCCCTTCAAAATCCGACTGGGTAATTAGTTTTCCGGCGGCTGTCTTTGGGCAAAGGTGGACCCTGTGACCTTTTACACCGCAGTAGAAGCAGGGTCCTAAGGTTCGCTGACGGTCTTTTTCCTGAGTGCTGATATGAAATGACCCAAGCTGCATCGGTTCATCACTGGGCGACGTCTCGTGGATGTGGTTGGCAGAAGTGAAGTTCAAAGAAGCACCTCGCTCCGCTGACCGTTCCTTGAGGCGTCTATCAAGGTTGATGGCCAGATGCATAAGGTCCTCAAGCGTCCTCAAGCGACATTGCACCAAAATGTTTTTGACAGATTCAGATAAGCCAACACGGAATTGGCACTGGAGGGCTGGATCGTTCTATTTGCAATCCACAGCCCATTTGCGGAATTCTGCAGAATATTCTTCCGCTGTTCGGTGACCTTGGCGGATACTTCGCAGTTTAGCTTCTGCGGTGGAGGATCTATCAGGATCATCATAAAGTAGTTCCAGGGCTGAGAAGAAGGCATCCACTGATTGCCAGGCAGGGCTCTCGGGGGACAGTCCATAAGCCCACGTCTGGGGATCTCCCTGTAACCAGGAGATAATGAGTCCCACTCTTAGCCTTTCAGTTCCGGAGGTAGATGGACGAAGTTCAAAGAAGAGCTTGCAACTTTCCTTGAAAGACCAAAATTTGCTGCGATCTCTGGTAAACCGGTCTTGGGGTTGCACCTTGACGTCAGTTAGTGTAGCCCCGGAGGCGACAGGAGGTGATGTAGCAGGAGGAATGCTGAGAGCAGCGATAGCTTGGTCCTGGTGATTCACCTTGAGAGTAAGATCTTGGTTAATCTCACCCAGGTTGGATACCTGGGTGATGAAAGCTTTTATGGCCTCTGTGGCTGCTGGATCCATGAGGCCTATGTACTGGTCGGTTATAATGTTACAGTCGGCCTAAGGGTTTTCTCACCGGGGGCCCGGAGTCTATGTCAGCACCAGGTATTCACTAGAGCCTCTGAAGGTGAGGATAGTCTGGGCTGCTGGTCTGACAGGTCGTGCCCCCGGCAATAGTTCCCAAAGGGGTACTGCAGCGTGGTAGTGCTTATTCAGGAACCCAGATACACACAAGAACCCTTGCATACAATAACCAGGTATGAATAATACAGTTACTCTCAAGAACAGTAAAAAGGTTTCTTTAATGCAAATACCGGAACCCTCATACACAGTAATGCAGACAAAAATATAACTTCCCTAAAATAATAAGTATACTAATAGGAAACCATAGTCGGGGTATAAGAGAGATGTTGCACTGGAGGATAAGCAGGCTGTGCTCCTAACAATTAGTATACTATAAGGAAGCTGCCCACAGGCAGTACTAGATGTACCACAAGTCCCAGATGTAACAGGGGAACTATAAGCAGACAGGTGGAAAGGTCTGCGCTACACTGTAGGTGGAAAACAGTGGAGCTATGCTCTAAAACACACTGGAGATGACACACACACAGTGGAGCTATGCTCTATACACACTGGAAATGACACACACTCAGTGGAATGCTCACACAGTAAACACACTGGCGGCTAACACACTCGAGCAAGATGATACAGCTGCAAGGAACACAGGAGACCTAAGAACGGAACTCCGACACTGCTAGATGACCAAAGCAGGTAAATACAGAGTCTTACTACACCGCTAGATGGTAACCGCAGGTAATAAGAATCAAACACACTGCAAGATGGTAACCGCAGGTAACGCTCACAACACGTGGCAGATCTCACAAACACGCCTGACAAGACGGAGCAAGGAGATGGAATTCACTCGCATGCAAGTAAACAGACCGGAGCCTGTCCGGGGCTGAGGCCGCCAGCGGGAGTAGCGAACTACTCTCACCGCGCACCTCACCACACAGGGGGTCAACAATAAGACAGAGGGTACGAGGGAAGCAAGGGGGTACACACCAGGAAAGTAGGGTATCAGGATAATGCAAAAAGCAAACGAAGCACTCAGACAGCCAGCTAGCACGATCAGGAACCAGACGCTATAATCGACACTTGTGAAAGTGAGCAGGGAGTATTTAAGGAGGGATCCTCCAATCACAAGGCAGCCCTGACACATCTCCACAGGTGATTACCTGACAGCTGGGGAAAAGGGAGCACATAGAACCTAAGCCTGCTAGATCCTGCTGGTGCAACTACTACGGAGTGTAACAGTACCTGGATTGGATTTTGAGCATTTAAACACCTGCGGCTACACCTGTGTTGTGATTCTTACAGAATAAAAGTAAAAAGTTGAATGAGCGCTAGTTTGTCTAGATGGTCAAAAAGATAATTATATATATATCTAGATAGCCCCTATTGTGAAAAGACTGGACACATTTACATTGCACACGTAACACAGTGACAGCAGCACACTGGAGGGTGTCTGCAGCAAACCCTCAAAAAATATAAATATTAACATCAGCTGCGCTACTCACATGGGTAAATAAAATAATACCATAACATAAAAACGTTGCAACTCTAAGAATTAAACATTGTTTATTAAAAATAAAAACGTATATAATTAATTATCCACATTGGGTGTTAGCATATACCCATACCACTAAACCACAGAATAAGGTTGACAAATTAATGTGCAAACTAAAATTCCAAAAGTGCTTATGCCATTTGGTTGTAAGGTAAAAGTCCAATGAGCAATGGATACAAAACCAGCAGTGGCTGGTAATAAAATCCACTAATATGAAGCGGTGATTAAAGAGAATGTCAATCAACTATAACTGTGCTATTGATAAAGCTTAGAAACCTTGTGCCACGTGAGTAGATCAGACTTCCAAAGAGAATGATGTGTCAACAAATAAATTGAGGAGCGTAGGTATGCCGATCCAGAGCACTAATTATCAGATAAATAACAGAGGTGTAGATCCAACTGGAAAGACACATAAAGTGCTGAGCCCAATAATACCTTGATCCACATAACAGTCAATGACCAATTGGAAATAACTCATGGGTGTCCTTTGAATTGCACATTCTCAAGATGAAAAGATGAGAAGCGGTGAGCGGGCGTTTCCGCTGAATGATCTCAGCTTGTAGTCTCCAGCAATATTAATAGTTAGATGGACAAGCAGCACTATTAATCCGTGATTGTGGAGGATATAGTGTCTAGCTGTCGACCGGTTTCGTCTGGACTTTATCAAGACAAGGAATAAGCAAGGAATAAACAATGTTTAATTCTTAGAGTTGCAATGTTTTTATGTTATGGTATTATTTTATTTATCCATGTGACTAGCGCAGCTGATGTTCTCTTTGTGATTCATACAGAGATTTTTTACGTTTCTGAATGGTGCATTGACATCACTTTTTAAAACAAAACAACCTTGTTGACTAATTCCTATATATGTCAGTTGTGAATCTGTCTTTAATAGACTCATTGGATAATATACACAATTTATTAAACTGATAGGACAATGATGTGTGATTTAAAAATAATTGAAAAACACACAAGTATGATGCAAGACAATATTTTAATGCAATGTGAATTATACTTTCAGTATATTTATAGTTTTTTTTAAAACAAAATATAGCTTTTTGTTAGACTATCAGAAATGTAACTACTCATTGCCATAACAGGAATCAATATCTTGTATATAAACCAGTATGTAAGATATATGAATTGGCCTTTTGACCCTGACTGGCATCTTCTTTTATTGCAATGGGCCTAGTTCTGTTGTTTTTTTTATGTCCGGGTCTGAAGCTATTCTTGCATTAATCATATACTCTGCATAAATGGCCATCAGGATATTGGGGGTCTTAAAAGCCAGAGCCTGACCAGAGCAGACTTGTCTTTTTTCCCAAAAGTGGGGGCTGGAGTGAGACATTTTTTGGCTTTAAATGTGTAGCCCCAGATAAAGAACATGCTCACTTCATGGGATCTTTTAACTAAGAAGGTGTTCCATATAAGTATTCTGATAATCTTAGGTAGAGAAGATCTTTGCGCAAGTCTTTCTGTGTTTTTCCCTTTTATTTCATAAGAAACAGTTTTGCATATTGTATGTCAATTTTGTTATTTTTTTTGTAAATAAGCATTATGATTCTTATAATAAATATCAATGAATATGTTCATCCCTGTGTTCTTATTGATTCACCTGTCAAACCAGTTCTAGACCTAGCAGAGCCCAGGGCAGAAAAAAATTCTAGCGACCACTTACCCCCCCAACAAAAAATAAAATAGTATGCAGCAAGCCTTTTACTTCCATCCCCTGGTCATCCACTTCTGCCCCTTATATGTGCCCAGCCTCCATTTGTATCCCTTATATGTGCCCAGCCTCCATTTGTATCCCTTATATGTGTCCAGCCTCATTTTGTACCACTTATATGTGTCCGACCTCCTTTTGTGCCCACTTTATATGTGTTCAGCCTCATTTTGTGTCCCCTTTATATGTGTTCAGCTTTATTTTGTGTCCCCATTATGTGTTCAGCCTTCTTTTGTGCCCCTTTTATATGAGTTCAGCCTCCTTTTGTGCCCCCTTATATTAATAACCTTTCTACTTAAAAACCCAAAGCCACTTACCTTTCTTTACCTTCTCCCTCTTGTTCCTGCCTCAGCTGTGCAGATGACAAGCCTTGTAGGTCCAAATCTATTTCTATGACTAACACTACATCATAGCATTATTCAATGAAAAAGGAGCCCTGTATACCCAATGCTGTTCATCTGAATGATGCCGCCGGCGTCTGTGTGAGCCCTGGGGAGGGCTGTGTGACCTATAGGAGGGCTTCCCTACTGGGTGCCCCCCTTCAAGTAATCTAGGGGGGCACCTGCCCCTAGAAACAGCCCTGAATAAACTCTACATGGTGGTTACAGAAGAGATCATTTTGAGTTTATGATAATTTGTATAAAGTTTACAGTGTTAGATTTGTGTTAAGGAGAAGCATAGTGGATAGAAAAACCCTTACAGTGAGCAGTCCACAAACAGCTGCAGCCCTAATGTACAGGTAATATCCAATCACCGAAAGGAAATAACACAAGACAAGGTGCACATATCCAGAGGCACTGCTGTTATATAGAGATAATAAATAAATCAAGTATGACTGTATGCAGATCCAGATCTACGTTTCCATTACGATTCAAGACGTAGCGTCTTTATTATGCACTCCCCTAGGCACTCCCCTCACTAGTATGTACTTTGACTGTTTTATGTTTTACTGACTTACGTACATGCTACACGTACGTGCATGCCTAAGCACACCCATACTTATTGATTTAAATGCCTCGCTCCGCCTCCAAAGCGTAATTACGGGTGGCGTATAGTTGGCACACCCCTTCGTTTGTAGTTACGCTGTTATTACCAGGTTGGTACGTACGCTCAGAGCTACGTGGCATAACATCTGCCGCACGCATGTGCAGTACATACAAAACAGCATTTTTACGTCAGTGGCTAGCGTCCTTAGTTTTGGATCTACCCCAATATCACCAAGCCACCAATGTCTCTAAAGTCTTTATGAAACAGGAAATGTTCATAAAATTAGCTTGAATGCTTACTCCCTCAGTGGCAATAGAGTGGTGTATTCCACAACTTTGTTCAGTGAGCAGTCAATCTCTATTGCTCCCCCTCATCAGAGTTATCAATCTATTATGTACATATGGGGAGATAGAGAATGTTAGCCAAGAGACTTGCTTGATTTTAAAACATGTATTTATTTCAACATAGATATAAAAACTTCTTTTCTTCTAGAGGTATAGAAAGAAATCTATGGAAACATACCCTAGCAGTACTGATGTAAAGATGTCACAAACTGTGGCACTTACCACATCAGGGGTCATCTTTCTGCTACCCTTTCTGGTTATACCGCATGGTTGCTGACTTTTGGCAGCTTCCCTCCGGGAGATCCCGGAGAGAAGCTAGTGACACATGCAGGGGTGGGGCTTAATGACGCGGGTTATGCAAATCGCTTCATTAGGCTCCGCCCCCTGGCTCATACTGACCCCTTTTTACTTGAAATAGGTGTCGGGACGGGGCTTGATGCCGCAAATTGCGTCATCAAGTCCCTTCCTGTGCCTAGCAACACTAGTATACTAGTGTTGCTAGGGAGGGGGGCAGGACTTGAGGCCGTGGTTGGGCCTCAAGTCACTTGCGGGAGATTTGCTGGCTCTCCCGGGATACCGGGAGTACTGCCCGAATTTCGGGAGTCTCCCAGACATTCCGGGAGAGTCGGCAACCCTGTTATACGGTGTTTCCCCTCCGGGAAGGTGTCATTCCCAGCTTGTGGCAGCCTCCTGCCCAACCTTGCCATGTTACCAGGAGTTATATTGTGGTGCCAACATGTGGCTGCATTCTCGAGTACATGGGCATCGCCAACTTAGAAACCTCACATTATCTGAATCAGCCAATCGGATGCTGCCTGCAGCGGTCACATGACTTGAATCACCAACCCCAGTCTGGGGCGCACTATTTAAATCCTGAACAACTTGTATACCTTGCATATATCCTGGTTTCAGCGATCCGCTGAAGATCTTCTCCAGTGAGCAATACCTGCAATCACCTTGGGCCTGATCCAGAGCTACGAAATTTCGCACGGCGGGCGAATGCGTACGTTCGACCGTGCGAATAAACATGCACGCCCCTCACACTCCCACAGTAACGGTCCTGCTTA
>WWET01000719.1:68527-88601 GCA_011038615.1 Limnodynastes dumerilii
TACAGTTTTATATATTTTAGGTGTATTTATTACATTTTTACATAAAAATATAATTAACTTTTTTTTTTATTTTTTTTTTTATTACATTTTAACGCATAGCTGTATTCCAGCAGTGTCCACAGACATACCCCACTTTTCCTCCCCCTAATAACAGCTATTAGGGGGAGGAAAAGAGGGATATATATGGACATCGCTGGAGATACCCCCTAACGCCAGCCTGATCTGGCGTTAGTTTTACGCCTGTAAAACTCTGCTCCGAGGCTTTGTAAATATAAGGAAGTGCCGGCCCACTCTGAAATGAACGGGCCAGCGGAGACCCCCAATAGTAATATGGATCGCCATGGAAACTACTATTTTCCATGGCGATCTATTGTCTGTAACTAAGAAACAGTTCATTTTCATGTGATAATGCCCATTTTCACATGAAAATGGGCATTATCACATGAAAATAAACTTTGTAAACAGACCCCAGTGCCTCTTTAGAACTGGTAAATATTATTAAATTTCAGATTCACTGAGGAAGTTGGTAAAATAGACCCCTTAATACTTGTCTTTACACTGTAAGTTGTGAATCTTCATCCTGACCACAAGAGGGCTCCATATCTCAAGATATATAAGTTACCTTTAAAATTGAATATGCATTGAATGGTTAGAGTTAGACGGTCAATTCAATAACAGTCAAGTTAAAAGTATAGACGTTTTCTATAAACAAATACATACATTGTACCCAGCCAAGGATCAGCATTCATGTGCTTTGTAGGTCAACCTTACTGAAGTGAATTGCAGCAAATTTTATTTGCACAAATGCATTTATGGGACAGATATCCACCTGCTTACTGTACATGTACACTTGCTTTCCACTTTTAACATATGCTGCCACATACCTCCCAAGTGTCCCGATTACAGCGGGACAGTCCTTCTTTCGGGAGACTGTCCTGCCCGCTTTACAACTTGTCTCGAGAGATCAGACTCTCGGGACAAAGTCGTTTTTTGTTTTTTTTTAAAGCTCCTGCCGCTGTATATGCGGCTAGGCTTTCCACAGAACAGTACAGGTAATACAGTAATACAGGGCTCCTATGGGAGCCCTATAGGACTAAATCTGTTACTGTGAATGGCAGTGGCCTAACGGATATGGTCACTGCCATTTTAGAAAACATATTTGGTCCTACACAGCTCCCGTAGGAGCCCTGTATTACCAGTACTGCATCACCTGACCGCACCACCAGACGGAGAGAGGGAGCGTCAAAGAGAGGGAGGGCCGCAGAGGAAGGGAGAAGACATCAAAGGTAAATTAGAGAAGACATGGAGACTGACCATTATAAGGGGCAGACATGGAGACTGACCATTTTAAGGGGCAGACATGGAGGCTGGACATTATAAGGGGCAAACATGGAGGTTGGACATTATAAATGGCAGACATGGAGGTTGACCATAGTAAGGGACAGACATGGAAGCTAGACAAATAATAAAGAGGCAGACATGGAGGCATGGGGGACATATGGAAGCTGGACATAATAATAAGGGGCAGACACGGAGGTAGGACAAAAAAAAGTGGCAGATAGGGAGGCTGGACATATGAAGGCTGAACAAATAATAAGGGGCAGACATATGGATGGCTGAATAAATAAAAGGGGCAGGCACTAGAGCCGCTGATCTGGGTGGTGCCAGACACACCCACTTTCCCAGACACGCCCACTGGGTGGTACAAGACACACCCTCTCTACCAGGCCGAATTCTCAAATGTTGGGAGGTATGGTCTCCACACAGGAACTTCAAAAGTGTTTCCACGATTGAGGTTTTAATGGGAATGCTTTTTCAAAAAGAAGCAAAACTTTCACTTCACAGGAGTTATTGTGCAAAAGGTTCAAATCTACAACTGAAGAAATTACGTTGCAATGTGAGGGGTACAAATTTAACAAATGTTTTTTGTATGTAGGTAAAATACTGACAGATTTAAATTACTGCACACAATATTTTAACTGTTTATGTGGTTTGGTGATACAATGATCATCATATGGCAGCAGAATGGAGACTGCCGGAAATCTAGTGAAAGGCAGGTCATGCAAACACACAGAGAACCCTGTAAGGTGACTTATAGGTGGGTGCCCAGCCCCTTGTCTAGTGCTCTTACTTGTACTGCTCAGTAGTAAAAGCAAGCGCCAGGTATGCAGGAATTGTCCCGATGTTCCCAGCTGCCAGAACTTGTAATGCCTAATCAATCAGCTGTCAGAAGCATGCTGAGGAGTAATTAAGCACCGCAGCTGCAAAAAATTGGCTGAGTGGCAGCTTATATGATCAGGAGACATGGGGACTCCTCATTCAGAGCTGCACTTACACCTTTTTTTTAGGTGCAAGTGTAGTCCTGAGCAATACCATGCTGAACTGCAAAGGGAGGCTAATTTAAATTGTGAAAGCAGAATTAGAATTGAGAGGTGAAGTTTCTTAGCTCAACTCTATTTTGTAGATTAAACATAAAGCTACGTAGGTGTAAGCCGCCCCTGCGAATGGTGTCTTTTAGAAGAAGTAGTATTTTCAGCTGTGTCTTTTTCGAAATAGCATTTTCAAAAACTTTTTATGCTGATCAGCATACTTACCCATTCATTTTTCGGAGACCTCCCACACTGACTGGAGAGATGAGTGACACTCTCCAGGGAATTTTAGGGTTAGGCAGCCAGCTTGGTGGGAGCAGAGGGTATGTGACACTAACATTATGTAATGCCAGTTTATACTGCGCATATGTGGAATGTAGAAATTAGTTTGAAATTTAGTTAGTACCAGTTATAACCTAATAAGGTAGGGAGAATCGACTCTGTTATTGTTGGGCACAAAGTCAGCTCGCTGGCTTCATACGGGATTGACCTGACTGAGTGCAGAAGTGACCCGGGAATTGTATGTAACTGACCTGACCAAGTGCAGAAGTGACCCAGGCTTTATATGTAACTGACCTGACTGAGTGCAGGTGTGACCTGGGCTTTGTATGTCACTGACCTGATTGAGTGCAAAAGTGGCTGCTGACCTTTTCCAGCTCGACAATCAAGATAGGGGCCCCTGGAAAACCTGTTGATCGTTATTAAGCAATAATTAACAGCCAAAACGAAGTATTATTCATGTATTTTGCTTAATTCTCTATTAAATACTATAGTTGATTAAGAATTGTCTTGTGTGGTGTCCTTTAACTCTATTTACCGAACCTCAAGTTCCAATGGGAACTCTCCCAAACTCTGGATCAGCCCCATAGAACAAACCAGGGGCCAGATTTATTAAGCTGCGGGTTTGGAAAAGTGGCGCTATTGCCCTTAGCAACCAATCAGATTCTAGCTCTCACTTTCCTATTACATACTAGAGAATGTGAGCTAGAATCTGATTGGTTGCTATGGGCAAAATCTTCACTTTTCCAAACCCGCAGCTTAGTAAATCTGGCCCCAGGTCTAGAAATGGCCCTGGATAAGCCTGCATGTCTCAAATGTCTGCTGATAATGCAGGCATATTGGAACTATCTGAACTATGGAACTATTGGAACTATACATGCTGTTTGTCGTGGAGTGTGATTACTGAAATCACATGCCCTCTGAGTCCTGCTTTCTGTATTTCCAGTAAGTGTCAACTATCCTTGACACTTATCTACTAATTTAGATTTCCTATTTTACAGACAATTTTATGGATCCGTCATTACAGTTACTTCTCCTTACCTGGCAATATGGCGTCAATGTATGTAAAATGGCTGCTTTGTCAAGTTACATAGTAAATATATGAATTGATGTGTCAGATAAATGCAGAATATATCTAAATATAAGCTATAAATGCCAAAAATGTATTTAATTTATAGTAAGATTTTAAAAATAGTTCAATAAATGTATGTATATTGTCATCTGTTGTGGGCTGTTATTTCTGTATTACTCTCACAATAAAATCATATAAACAAAATAATTCCCGAAAAAAGGACAAGAGAAATCCCACCCAGTTCCACTCAATCACCGCCTACAAACGCACTGCCTTCTTTTAC
Organism: Limnodynastes dumerilii; assembly: GCA_011038615.1. Lineage (NCBI taxonomy): Eukaryota > Metazoa > Chordata > Amphibia > Anura > Limnodynastidae > Limnodynastes > Limnodynastes dumerilii. The sequence goes on from WWET01000719.1 coordinate 72,531, forward strand.
TCCACCTACTTTCCAGTAAGACCTGCCCCATAGTGGGACGTGAATCAAGACAGTCCCATCAACACAGGGACATTTGGGAGGTATGACAGGGATATCCCTCTCCTATAAAGACCAGGACTGAGAAATCAGTGATAAGCGAGGCCAGGGAAGGCCAGGGAAGGATTGGATATTTAATGTGCTCCTGGAAAAGAAGAGGTGACACGTGTGTGGGATCAGCTATATGCAGTTCTAACAAAACCATAGGCGGGATTAAGGGGATGAAACAACCTTATTAAGAGCAGCAATTATATAATGTTGGTGTAATAATTAGGACTCAAGCATGAGTAAGGGTGCTTGATTTTTGGTCCATCTTACTTATGGTATCCCACCATTATGTGTTGTCTCACTTATTCTTTTGTTACTATTAACATTTAGTGCAGCCACACACTGCAGTTACTTATATGTGTAGCAAGGGTGCCCTCAACTATGCATCCTTTGCCAGGACTTGTTATGGCCACAAGGAGTGAGACAGAACTCCACCCTCACAGTACTCTGGGGCTGGGAGGAGTTCCCAGAGATCAAGTGAGATCTGCAGTGTGTGGGGGAGAGGCAGAGAGGAGAGCATGTGAGCTGAGGAGTTGCAGAGGAGCTATTGAGGAACTACTGAGGAGAGATCTGAGAGAGCAAAGAGTGACTTGCTCAGGCAGGACAGCATCTACTGCTGGGTTTAGTCTAAGTGTGGCAGTACCTTGGAGAGACTTGACCTTGAGCCCACCTGCCTGAGGGAGATTCCAGCTGGGGAGAGCTGCATGTGAGAGGAGAGAACTACAAGTAAGATCAGGCTAGTGGGGTGCCTTGAGCTGATGCACTGAGGAGCTGCAGGTAGAGACTGTCATCAATCCAGAGCTAAGTAATTGCATTCAATCACACTGATACACCAGTGCTGCAAACTATATCTACAGTTCTGCATCACCATTACACTACATCTACAGTTCTGCATCACCATTACACTACATCTAGAGTTCTGCATCACCATAACACTACATCTACAGTTCTGCATCACCATTACACTACATCTACAGTTCTGCAATACACTGCAGTGGAAGTCAAGTAAAGTGGACTTTGGGACTTTGTTGCACACAGCCTATAGGGGACTTTAAGACTTTCTAACATGCGTAACCCGGGTTACCACCGTTCTACAAATGTACCAACATTGTTAGTCTAGTCAGTCTGATTAATATAGTTAGACAGGAATACTGTAGAACTGTTTAGAGATTTACTGTTACAGTGTGATTGTGGCTGCAGCTGGCCAGAGAGTCTATATTGGCCGCCATTTTGTAGAGACTGTTTGCGCATGTAGCCGACATTTTGAGAGGTTTGTTTGGCATTGTCCCTTCCCATGGTCCCAGCTCTTTCCACAATTTTCATCAGACTGCTAAGTTTCAATCCAGCTTTTAAAACTCAATACCTGCATACAGGTCATACCCTTATAGAGAGCTAACAGTTAGAGCATGCTAAAAGTCTGGCAAGGCAAATGGTACAGTTGGTATAGCAGATTTCTAATATAGGGCCTGATCCACACTTAAGATAACGTACGTAACTTAGCTGACTTGCATGTTCAGAACTCTACCTTAACTTTTCCTTGCATATATCTGGTTGCACTTATCGCCTTGTACGTAAGTGTCTAACCCAGCCTACACTGTACAATTTAAATGCCTCCCTCCACCCACAATGCGTATATTCGGCTAGTGATGCTATGCCCCATTGTATGTTAGGTACGAGCAGAGTTACGATGAGTAAGATTTGCTGCACGCATGCGCAGTGCATTCCCACAGCCAGATTTACACATGCCGCATGAGTAAATTGGCTGCCTTTATTAAGTTTGGATTAGGCCCATAATCCTGATGTCTCACCAACTGTCTTGGGCCACATAACTAAATGTCTTTCTGCCTTTTCATCTTGGATGTCTTCCCACCATCTCAAACTTAGGCCTGGATTCAGAGTTTGGGAGCAAGGGTAATACAGGTGCAAGTGTACAGCTCAGCTATACCATTTTGTAAAGTAAGGGGTGCTAATTAATCTTACATCTTTTACATGCAGGGAAAACACATTACTTTTGTACTCAAATAGAACTCAAATACTGTATAGCTTTAGGTTTACGCTATGAAACATAGTTGAACTAAGAAATGTCACCTTTTAAATATAATTTTGTTTCACCTTTTTTAGGTGCAAGTGTAGACCTGAGCAATACCATGTTGAGATGAAAGGGGAGGTCGTTTTAAATAGTGAAAGCAGAAATAGAATTAAGAGGTGAAGTTTCTTAGCTCAACTCTGTTTTATAGAATAAACATAAAGCAATGCAGTATGTGAGTTCTATGTGCAAAAATAAAGTATTTTTCCTGCTTGCAAAAGATTTTAAATTCATTAACACCCTTTACTTTGAAAAACTGTTTAGTCGAGCTGTACACTTACACCTTCTTTACCCTTACTCCCAAACTCTGAATCAGTCCCTAGGTGTTATCCTTGACTCTGAGTTGTCCTTTGAGTCACACTTACAATCTGTTTCTAAATCCTGTTACATATATCTTAAAAGCATTTCCAGAATACACACACATCTTACATACATGATTCATTAGCAATCATAATTGCACTAATCATCAATCATAATTTCTTATAACAATGCTCTCTTCATTTAGCAACTAGACTGATTTTCCTTGCACAATGCTTTTCTAGAGCTGGTCTACTTTGTCAGCCTCTACAATAGTTGCATGTATTTTACCAAATTAAATATAAATTACGTTTAATAACTTAAAAAGCCAACAACAATATTGTGCCCACCTACATATCTTGTGTGAAATATCCTTCTTAACCCATTAAAACAATATCATACTCTCCAAACATGCAAGTGCTTACTTAAACCAATTTTATGTTACACACTGCAGTATGGCAGTAGCGTGTAATGTTGTCATTGTTCTGTAGCATGGTACTCCGGTCCGTGTTTCCCCTGCAGCATTCCTTTTTTGCTAAGAAACCTAGCTGATTACCTTGGTGCTGGGATGCCTTAGCTGTGTGTATTTAGCAGCCAATGGGGATGTGGCTTTCCACTTAAATAGCTGTCAGCTGCTAGCCTCCTTTCTGGTCATAGCTTCAATTTTATAGTGTTTCTGTTGTGACATCTTAACCTGTGATTCTGAATGCTACACCTCTGTTTTGTTTATTGTACCCTTATTCCTGTACATCTGCCTCCTGCGTTTGTTTGTTTGTTTGTTTGTTTGTTTGGTCTGTCTGTTTTTTATATGTGCTCTCTTGTGCTTTGCTGTGTTTTGTGCTGCAATCTGCACTGCTCTGATTGCCACTACCTGTCAGTTTATCCAGTATGCCTGTTAGAACTTCTATTCCTCTGTGTACTTTGCTTTTGGTGCTTTCCTCCTGCACCATTCTGTTTATGACAGTCTGTCTTCTCACCTGCATGCCAGCTTGTCTGGTCAGTACAGTGCAGTCTCTGTGCTTGCCTGGTCAATACAGGGCAGTTACCTTGTCTTTTCACCATCAAGCTAGTTTGCCTGGTCAATCTTGTGTATACTCACCTACCTTTACTTACCTGGTTTACTCTTCTATCTTGTCCCGATTTATTTTCCTGTGCATTCATTGTGGCTTTGTCTGTGTGACAGTTGTCTGGACTATTTTGTGTCTTTCCTCCTGTCCGTACCTGCTATTGAGCAGTCTCTTGCATCTGTATTCTCTATTTATCTAGTCTTTGTTACGGAGGACGGGTATCTCAACTAGGGCTTGGTATTCACTAGTGCCCCTAATGGTGGGGATAGGCCTAGCAGGTCGCGGCCCTCAGAGCCAACACCCGGAGATGAAATGGAAGCAAAGGTGGAAGGCAGCAGGAAAGAGAGAAAGCAGACCGGAAGAAACAGAGAGCGGGAACAAGAGAGCTAGCAGGGGCAGCTCTGACAAACTACACAAAGGGACAAACAAAATGCACTATGGCTTGCACACATTTACACAAACAGAGGGAGCACCAGAGGGGCACCACGCAATCACAGCAAGAGAGAGAGGAAGCTAGGCAGGAACAAGAGGAGACACTAGGATGATAAGGCTGGAAGACACTAGGATAAAGGCAAGGGTAAACTAGAGCTGGGGCACTCAGAAATCACAAGGAAGAAACTGGACACAGAGTGGAGACCAAACTCTATAATCAGCAGTGAGGAATCCACACTGTCAGCTATTTAAAGACTCAGCCTCCAATCAGCTCCTACAGCCAGACACGCCACCTGGCTGATTGAGGTGTGCACTGATTACAGATCCAGGGGAGGCAGCTACAGAGAGACCAGGGAGAAGTGTAAACAATCACACGCTTGCATGACGGCAGGTAACAGTCTGCCCCCTGGCCTGTCTGTGCGGTATTAGTAGTGGCCTCCTAGTCTGTTTGTCCCTTTCTCTGCAAGATTTTCCACTGAGGGCTGTGACCTGGTACTGGGGTACAGCCAAATCCATCCCTGCCATCAGGGGCTTTGGCAAAAACCACCTGGTAGTTAGACTCTACTCCTTGCATGTTTTTTCTTACATACGTATATTAAACTGCTGTGTGACTGGATCATTCAGACTACTGTGCACTTTTACCACACAACTTGGCTGGTTCTTTGTGTGATATATTTATATTTTCCCTGATTTAATTGAAAAACTATAAATTTCCATTCACTGCTATTATTTCTAAGTTTCCACACTTGTGAATGTCCATAATAATACATTATACTTTAGGAAGACAAGTTAGTGTTGGATGGGTTATTGACTTTTAAGAAAAATAATTGGTAAAAGGGAAAGAATATGATTTTTAGTGCCCTTTTTATATGAAAATGTTGCCTTTTATACAATGTTCCAGTTGCAATTAAACAGTTCACAGTCATGGCCCACAGACTTTTTTTTATACTGCTGTAACCAGAACAAAGAACAAAAAGAAGCCATGCATCAAGTAATCACCTGGCTGAACTGAGGGGAAAAAAATCACTGGTTATTAGTATACACATCATATAACCCTAACTAAATGAACATTTGAGAATCAGATTAATCAAATGTTAGTCACACATTCCTATATTTCTTTATGGATGAGAAAAAGTTAGTTGTCTAATCTTTACCTTCAGTAGTGTTTTTTTTTTAAATAACATTAATATCCCCAAACAAAAGGAAACCCCAAAAACATAAAGCATTCAGATCCTAGGGAAATTATAGGAGCAATTTTCCACCTGTTTTTACTTATACAATTGAAGGGTAATTGAAACCAGTCTAATAAACTCTCCACTTGAATAATACTATTCTGCCATTAGCAATCAGAGAGAGGTATATCCTGCTCTTTACTTAATTCAGCAGCAGGGCTACAGATGAATATAAGCACTTAGGGCTGGATCCAGAATTAAGAATGATAACCGACTTATGCACGTAAGGAAATTGTGTAATGGGTAGAGGACGCTAGGTCCTGGATAGGCTAGCAGTAGGAGATTATCGCAGAAGGAGAACACAGGAAGGGTCCTCCCACAGGTAAGCTTGGTCCCTTGAGAAAGTTCATAAACCATGATGACAAGCGTGTGGTGAGTGTCTTTCCTTGTCTTGTCTGTCTATGTCTTACCCTCTCCAATGTTAGAGGATGGAACCAGTAGGTGTGGTTGAAGAAACTGCTCTGCTTACCAGTCCCTTGATGAAAAGAGACTATCTGAGACTACAGCTGTCAGGATCAGAATCTCGAGGAGACAAGAATGCCAATCACAGGTGTTTATTAAGGAACTGAGGCAGACAATTAGTGCTGAAAATAGGTGGAACATGCAGCTGGATTGCAAGAGCTGGAAGCAACTAAAAGCAATGAGACTGGATGACAATCAGAGACACTGGAGGTAGCAATGGCTGGAGCAAACATGGAGACAAAGGAGCCAAAGAATAGGTAACAATGAAGAAACTAGGGACAAAATGGTATCAGGAGACTCTGGGAATTACAGGAGTCAGTGAACCGGAGATGCCAGGAGTAGCAGCAACAGGGGATAACAGAAATGCCAGGACATAAAAAAAATAGAAAAAATTGGGGATTCAAGCGCACCACATACCCTGCTAAGCCACAATCAAACACTAGGAGGTGTCTCAAAGGACCTCCAAGAACCAAGCAAAATTGTACAAAATATACATTGGTTGATTCAAGGTGCTGGGTAATTCTACACAGGGTGGGGGAGTGTCAGTATATCACACAACGTATTACAATCAAATAAACTAAATGTTAAAAATTCCTAAAAAGTGTCTATTAAAAGCTATAACAAAGTGTCATATAAAACATTAATTTGTTGGTGTTTATTCCTAAGAAATGGTATCCATCCCATAAACACGCAGACATGGAAATAAAAAGAAAAAATGTTTATTAAATCACATCCCAAAAAATCACAGTAATAAAAGATCAGAACATCATACCAGGAAGCAGTGGAATGGGTGGATGAGACGCTGCTGTCACAAGATGTAATACCCAGGTATTTGGAGCTAGAATGCAGTCTCTCTACCAGGTCCACGGTGATGACGTTGCGATCAGCTGGCCGGTTCTCGGACTAACGCATTTCTGGCTGCACTCAGCCCTTTTTCAAAGTCCCCAGACTTTTGATTGTAATACGTTGTGTGTTATACTGACACTCTCCCACCCTGTGTAGAATTATCCAGCGCCTTGAATCAACCACTGTATATTTTGTACAGAAATGCCAGGAGCCAGCAACACTGGCAATTCCAAGAGCATCCAGGGAAGGGGAAGGTAAGGGTTAGAGTAATGGAAAGGGATTTTTAGGGTTAGGCTGCGGAGAAGGGAGGGTTAGGGTAATTGAAGGGGAGGGATAGAGTTATGGAAGTAGAGGCTTAGGGTAAAGATTAGGGTAAGGGCTGGGGTTAAATTTATACTTACTCTTCGGCACAGTGTGTCTTTAGTTTATCAATTGCTTTGCCTCTGCGAGAGTTCAGAACTGGCTGAAAGAGAACAGCTCTTTCGAAAACACGACCCAATCTTTAAAGATTACCTCTTCATTTTATGCACCTGTTTGCAATAACCTATAAATTGATTTGAGAAATTTCCATTTTGTTTATAAGCAGGTGCAACTGTGACCGTACAAAGTTAAAGTGACCTGGAGGTCCTCTGGCGGTGGAAAGAGGTCACTGCAGGAGCTGGTCGTGACAGCAGCTTGTGATGAATACCTTGCCCATGTCCTAACCTGCTCCATTCTCTAATGATGTTTGACTAATTTATGAACTCTCTTGTTTCCTTTTCAGTTTAATAAGTAGCAATGCACCAGGAACTGGGAGAGAACAGGGCATTTTTTTCATCATTCTTCAGGAATTTGTTTCCAACACATGCACTGCACCACGACTGCTGCACACATGCACGAACAAGTAACAGATCCACACAAGGCCAGAATAGCTGCCGAGGCTGTTCTGCAGTTGCCCGGTCTATTCATTTGCTTTGAAAAGCTGAGCCTCTCCCACATTGACGGTATGTGAGCAGAGAGGTAAGTAAAAAAAATGGTAGGTAGATGTTGCCAGCTATTTATGTCCCCCTGCAGGTGCTCTGAATTCTTGTTTTTGCCTGGAATAAGTTGTGTGTCCATTGTCTGTGGAGCTAAGTCCACTTCTAAGATGTTTCTCACCCATTACACAATACGTTAGACATTATTAACATTTGGGTTTTGGTTTTGCCAAAATTTCCCGGTTGCGGTTTTGGATCTGTATTTTTTTTATTTTTTTTTTGCAAAATTTGCTACAAAATGTTTCAAATCACATAATTTGTCTCTTTTTTCTGTTCCTACATTATTATTAACCTCAATAACAATAATTTCCAGTCAATTTTGACCACCTCACAGGTCACAATATTATTTTGTATGTGTATGTATGTGCATTATATATAATAGAGTTTAGTATACATGTAAGCATCATAAAACACGATCTTGTAGCCACAATAAAAGAAAGAAAATCATAAACACTACTATGCAATACAAACAGCATCCTAGTCTATGCTATACAATTCCCACTTCATTCTAAAAACTGCCACACAATACAGACTATGGGGTAGATCCAGACCCAAGTATGCTAGCGTTTTTACGCTAGCCGCTGATATAAAATAGCCTATTTGTATTTACTGTGCATGTGCGCAGCAGATGTTACACCACGTAACTCTAAATGTACGTATCATCAGCGTAACTACGAACGAAGGGGCAGGTCATCGATACGACACCTGTAGTTACGCTTTGGACGCGGAGGGAGGCATTTAAATTGTACAGTGTGGGCTGGGTAACGCTGTTATGTACGTGAATGCATTACATATGTCAGTATTTACACTTTGTTAAGGTAGGGTTTGAGAAGCGTAAAACGACCAAAGTACGTAGGAGCGAGGGGAATGCCTAGGGGAGTGCATAGAAAATACGTTAGCGTAAATACGTTACACACTGAAACATAAAAAGCACTTGGGTCTGGATCTGGCCCTGTGTATCTAAGTGACAGCCATACCATACAGATATTATCCTTATGACCGCTATACCATACAGACCACCATATATACATTATGGAACAAATTCAACATTCTTGTTACCACAATGCGGTTAAAAAAGGCCTCCTTGTGTCATAAAAAACAGAAAACATTTGTAAAAACAATATAAAAGAAGTACTGACTTGTGAGCGCATACTGTCATCCGTTTATGTGTGTACAGTATATCTATCCATCCCATCCAACCCTTGTATGTGTCCATTCTTACAATATTTTCCCCCATGTGTGTCCCTCAGTATTCCCATCATACCTCTCCAGCCCCCCAGTATCCCCATCATGTGCCTCCAGCCTCCCAGTAACCCCATCATGTCTCTCTATCCTCCCCAATATCCCCGTCATGTGTCTCCAGCCCCCCAGTATTCCCATCATATGTCTCCAGCCCCCAGTATCCTCATCATATGTGTCCAGCCCCACAGTATCCCCCATCATGTGTGTCCAGCCCCACAGTATCCCCCATCATGTGCCATCAGCCTCCCAGTATCCCACATCATGTGTGTCCAGCCCCACAGTATCCCCCATCATGTGTGTCCAGCCATAACGCTAAGAAGCTGAATGGCTTTTATATAGATTTTTATTTGGTTAGCTCTTATTGCCCTTGTTTGTCACTGTTCCCCCCCGTATCCCCCATCATATCTCTCCAGCCCCCCAGTATCCCTATCATATGTGTCCAGCTCCCCAGTATCCCCATCATATGTGTCCGACCCCCCGGTATCCACCCCCCATCATATATCTCCAGCTGCTCAATGCTCCCATCATGCCTCCAGCTCCCCTCAGTATTCCCATCATGTTTCCAGCTCCCCAGTTCTCCCTTCATGTCTCTCTAACCTCCCCTTTTACTTTAATCCCCTTACTTACCTTTGCTGTGTCCCTCGTTCCTTCCTCTGCCCTATCATGTCTCCATCTCCCCCTAGCAACCCTGTCATGTCTCCAGCTCCCCCCAGTATTCCTATCATGTCTCCAGCTCCCCCCAGTATTCCCATCATGTCTCCACCTCCCCCTAGTATTTTCATCATGTCTTCAGTTCCCCAGTGCTCCCTTTATGTCTCTCCCTTTTCTTTTAATCCCATTACTTACCTTTGCTGTGTCCCTCGCTCCTTCCTGCACTGAGGAATTGCTTTCTGTGAACAATGCCAAAACCCTGCGAGATCAGACGACATGACAATGATGTTTTGCATCACTGTCGCGTCCCCCAGAGCGGGAGAGTACCGAGCCTGCTCGGCTCAGTACTTGGATACCTAAGGTTTGGGCAGGATCAGTTTTTAAAAAACTGAGCCTGCACATCTCTAATTAACATGTTTGGGCTTTTATAGTATTACAAGTATTGTACAAGTAGAACAATCCACAAAGATCTATTACAGCTAATACAACTACAGAAAATGTCATATGCTGTGAATATAAACAGTACAAAGAAAAAAATATTGCCAATGCTTATCAAAAACATGATTCCAAAGGAAACTATTCTAGTACTGTGAGAGGACATCATAAATATAGTGCGATTCTCAACGTCTCATTATAATGGTCCTGTTCCCTCATTTACAGAACAGTGCAATAATCTTGTTTCAGACATTATTAATAGTTACACAGTGATGAAATCTGGCATTTGTAGGAAACAAAAATAGATGTGTAACCCACACCGCACACTGTAGCTGGGCAATGTATTCCTGGCAAGCAGACATGAATGAGTAACAGATCAATAAAGCCACACCTAGCTGTCACTGTTCCAATTTTTGGATATACTGAAGTGGTCCCAGCCCTAGTTGTAGCCCAACAACTAGGTAAATAGCCATTCTGGCAGTGATTCTGTGAATGTGGGTAACTCCTTCACTGCTGCACACGTCCCTGCACTGATGAGAGAGAGGGGTCTGTGTGTGGCACTGACAAGCGTCCAATATCTACAAACATAATTGGTAATCTCCTCACTTCCTATTCAGGAGCTGGAAGAGATAGATATAATTATAAGGCTGCTTTTGGGAAAGAGAATAAATAAATAAGGATGTTTTTAACAGTGTGGAATATATAAGCTGGAAATGCTGCGGGGTTGACATAATAACAAGGTTTCTTCCCAATGTGCTGGTTAAAATAAAATCTGAACATTTCTCTATGGTTTGAACACTGGCTGCCTGGTCACATTGTTCTAAATATGGTAAAGGACTTTGTATTCCTACACGCCAAGGTTACACACCGCCTGCAGGCACAGACTGGACATGACATCCCACATATAGAGGTTACATTTAAAACGTGAATCATTTGACACTGTAGTAATACTCTTAGAAATCATATACTATGTCATTAGCATGAGCATGGCTACTGCTGCTAACAGTATATTTTTTTAGCATATAACAAATGTCAGTGCCTAAAACAAGTGTGCTTACTTACACAATGTACAAATACTCAAGTTTCCTGTTCTTGAAATCATTATTTTACAGAAACAAAGGTTCTTGCCCCCTCGACAAACAGGGCAGAATGCATATACAGCTATACAGAGCATAGGCCTGTTCTGCCTCCTCCTCATATTGCTGCTATATCTGCCAATCTTCCTCCTTCCTTTTACACTCAGAGCCAACAGGAGAGGGCCTTAAAAGCAAGAGAGCCAAGGAAGGAGAATTCCTTTCTTCCTGGGTTATTATCAATGGATGCTATTCTTTTCCTTCTCTCCCTCTATAGCAATGATAGATCCTGACAAATAAAGGCTATAACTGTGCAAACAGAGGGAGCTACAGGGGGAGGGGAGTAAAAGGAGAGTTTTCTTCCTATCTGCTAGCGTTCATCCGAGGTTTCAGAAACAAAACAAAAAATGATTGTGGGAGGCGGGTGGATTTTCGGGAAGCGGTTGTTAGCTCAGAAGCTGGCACTTCCACACTCAGACAGGCCTGCTGAGGCTGCAGGATGGCACAGCCACAGAACAAAGACCTTATTGAACGGCCTTTCTAGCAGAGAGGGAAGGGAGCACCGGGCCTGTTCCAGCAGGGTGAGATTGTAAGGCAGCAGCATCCATGTGGGACACATATTCACTGACCCCAGCGATTCGGCAGATGGGCCCCACATTTCAGGATAATTTAACCTCCAGCACACAAGGAACCCATTACTTTTCTAAGCGAATATGTTAACCCCCACAGTGCTTGTAGTCTGGCGCAGATTTATACACTTTCCACATGAGTAGTAACTGCTGTATTTTAAAGACAAACAATTAGCAGAGGAGCCGTAAAAACAACAAGTATTTTTATCTTAAATATCTGAACAGATGAGAAGTCACAAGACACATCATATTTTTGGAAGGAATTTTGCCTATTGGTGAAAAAATAGTAGCACTTTTTAGTTTTTATCTATAAAAATTTTCAGGATCTCTGTAAACGGTATAAAGCTAAAAGTTATTTATTATACCGCTTTCAGATCGCCACCCAGACAATAAGCCCGGATTCTCAACCCGGGTTATTGCTGGGGCTTTTCGGTGAAAAAAAAAAAAAGCTGGGTCGGTCCCTTAAATCAGTGCAGGGCAGAGTCAGAACATACTGGGTCCCAGGTCTGCTCTGACTTTGTGAATGTGCAGCGGGCGGCTCACGGAGAGGGACTTGTTTACTGTTGCATAGCAACAGTACAAACAAAGCCTGGGTCAGCACCTTTCACACCACCACTTGCCGGGGTCTGACACGGGAAAAACCATTCTTTTTTCCCATGTCTATGGGCTGGATCCTGAACTATGGGCGCTCGAGGTTATTACTGCCGGTATCGTAGCGAGGAGTGTATGCCCCGTGCACTCCCCGCTGTCGCTAGTAAATCTGGACACCCAACTTTTACGGCCACATACCTGATCCTAACTGGGCTTCGCCCGTCCCTTCATTAGCATGTCTATCTCCGCTTACCCTTTTCGTAAGAGCCGGCCATTATTACGTCGTAAGAAGGTTGTGCATATGCGCACATCATTCAATATAGGGGAATTACGTACGAGCTGTATGTAATTCCCCAGTCGGCCGTTCCTTAGGATCAGCCCCTATGTTCCTAGGACCCTGGTATCTTTCAGATCACCACCAAAAACCCAGGACTCAGCTGGGTTTTTAATGGTGATCTGAAAGGGTTATAAGTCACACATTCTTCTGAAATAATATTTTCACCTTCTGTTTAGAGTTTAACAGTTTAGAGTAAACCACTAGCACATCTATTTCATCCTTACCATTCTCCTAGCTTTTCACAAGCAGGAATCTACTCAGCAGCTCTTATTGTATGATTTACACACCTCCCCCCACCTACCATGCAGACAGGATTTAGGCATGTTTCCCTATACCGCTCCGCCGTCAGACCGACTTTCAGCATGGATATCTGGATCTTGAGGATAGAGATCCATGCTGGAAGTTGGTAGTGTGCGCATTCGCATATGAAGAATGTAGCTGAAGAATGTGGCATGCGGAAAACGGCCACTACTATAAAATCTGGGGACTTAAGCAAGTCTCTTGTGTAAGTCCCCTTGACATGTAACATTGGTGCAGGTGCGCAGCAGATATTATGCATCATAAGTTCTTCCATAGGTAACTTTGTGTTTGCAGTCCCCGGTTAGATTTTCTGATTTCCGAAATAGGGACATTCGAAAGTTCCTTTTCGGATGTCCCTATTTCGAATACTCCCCAGTTTATAATTTTTTTTAGAATGGGTGAGTATGCCAATCAGTATACTCACCCATTCTGCTTCGGAAATACCACCGTCGCCGCTATCCCGCCACTACCGCAGGGAAATGTAAGTAACCTTTCCAGGCTGCAGGGGATGGAGGGTTAGGGTCAGGGTGCAGTGAAGGGATGGTTAGGGTCAGGCTGCAGGGAAGGGAGGTTAGGGTCAGGATGCGGGTGGGGGAGGGTTAGGGTCAGGCTGCAGGGAAGAAAGAATTATGGTCAGGCTGCAGGAGATTATGGGTTAGGGTCATGCTGCCAAAAAGGCAGGGTTAGGGTCAGGCTGCGGGGAAGGGAGAGTTAGGTTTAGGGTAATGAGAGGGGAGGGTTAGGGTTAGAATTAGGGGAAGGATTGGGGTACTTTTTTCCTTACCTGAGCTCCGTGCAATTTACGTAACAAAACGCTACGTAGATTGTGTAAAATATTTACTACATGTGTGCATTAGTGCAGCACTTAAAAATAACGTAGTTGTGACTCCGGTCCTGAATTTCAAGCTCTGGATTCAGCCCATGGATATCAATATCAATGTTGCTGTAGTTCACCTGCACAATTCATCCCGATAAATGTATGTTTGTTTCTGATTTTCCTATACTTTTTTATGAACTTCACTTGAGCTGAATAAAAAATAAAATAAAATATGTCAATTACTTCTGTTTAAATATCTGGATAGAAAACAAGAGATTGAGAATGGTGTTCCCATGTGGAAATAGCTCATATTACAGATATATTTTTCCAAACATTTTAAAAGATAAGGGTTTACAAAAGGCTGTATTTCATTCATGTGTCACCAGCAGTGTTAAAGTCATTCATTACCTCCCATGTTCATGCTGGTGGTTTCATACAACCATCATTGTTTGTTCCAATATACATTCATGGAATTCTTTGAAAGCAAGTTATTTGTACCCACTGACTCTAATCGGATTCATATGTACTTGATTAATTTAACACACATATTTAATTAGACTGTAACTATTAGAAAATGTAATGCCTGTGCTATAAGCTAACAGTGTGAAAGGAAAGGCAATATTATATGTGTTCATTTATTGAAATATCTAATTTATAAAATGGGAATAACTGAAAAAGTCTTTACAAAATTTTTACAGTTTAATATACAGCATAATATCTTCCATGAGAAGATTCCATTTTTCTTAAAAACACCATCATGTCAATTATTACTGGCTTATTTGAAGATCAGCAAGAAGAATGGGACCAGAACATGGTGAATCAGGAGTTATGTGTTTAGCTGGAAAGTAAGCAATTTCATGATACTGCCATTACATATGGCAGTGCAAGGGTTATTACTACAGAATTCACAACCCTTCATAATTAGCCTTCTTATTTAATGACATTCTACTACAAATGTAGCTCATTTCCTCTTCCTTAAACTTGACACCAGGCTCTAGCAGAGCTATTCAGAAACACTGGGTCATTGTAAACAGCTCGCTATAGATTGTAAAAGAGAAGTAACTCTACATTCCACTTTTCTTTATTTCATTGAGAACATTGGCCCAGATCCAGAACAACGCTTGTGAGCGAATTTACGTGTGGCAGAGACGTAAAAAAATACGCAGCATAGAAAATACGCTCAGTAACGTAGCGTAATTGTGAACGTATGGGCCATTCACGTATGAGTCACGTAAATACTTACGTGTGGGTGTGCAATTTTACGTGAGTCCAAAATACGTCTGAAATATGTTAAGTAGGCAAGGGTTTGTATTTAAAGTGTACAGTATGGGCGTGCTTAGCTGCGTAAATACGTGTTGTCCATACGTACGTGTGCGTATCACTGGTTGCCCATACGTACGTGTGCGGTGCGTATCACTTACGTTGGCAAAAGTTAAGGTAGGGTTTGGAAAGCGTATCTTGACAAAATACGTACGTTCAAGGGGTGTGCCTAGGGGAGTGTATAGAAGGTACGCACATGAAAATACGCTACGCGAATAAACGTACGGCAAACTTAGTTCTGGATCTACCCCATTGTCATCTAACATGATAAATGTAACCTAAACATTTTGAAGAATAAGTGGTAAACATACTTAATGTAAACACGTTTGTTCCAGTGATGGTAAAACACTAACCTTTACTTACAAGAAATATGGAGCCTGTAACTAACTCTAGAGCTTCTTACACTAACTGTGTTTTGTATAACTAGACAATACCCTCCCACTTCTATAGTATTGTACATTTTTCTGATGAATGTACTGTGTAATCATTTGAAAGATTTTAGAATTTTCCACATGCTAATCCATCCGTCACAACATACTGCTCTATTTAGTAATCAGCAATGGCTGTCCAGATGCAGCTTAATATATATATATATATACACACGGTCAGGTGCATAAATATTGGGACATCAACACAATTCTCATATTTTGGGCTCTATACACCACCACAATGGATTTGAAATGAAACAAACAAGATGTGCTTTAACTGCAAACTTTCAGCTTTCATTTGAGGGTATTTACATCCAAATCAGGTGAACGATGTAGGAATCACAACCGTTTCTATATGTGCCTCCCACTTTTTTAGGGACCGAAAGTAATGGGACAAACTAATCCTAAATCAAACTTTCACTTTTTAATACCTTGTTGCAAATCCTTTGCAGTCAATTACAGCCTGAAGTCTGGAACGCATAGACATCACCAGACGCTGGGTTTCATCCCTGGTGATGCTCTGCCAGGCCTCTACTGCAAATGTCTTCAGTTCCTGCTTGTTCTTGGGGCATTTTCCCTTCAGTTTTGTCTTCATCAAGTGAAATGCATGCTCAATCGGATTCAGGTCAGGTGATTGACTTGGCCATTGCATAACATTCCACTTTTTAGCCTTAAAAAACTCTTTGGTTGCTTTTGCAGTATGCTTCGGGTCATTGTCCATCTGCA
>WWET01000719.1:101425-123353 GCA_011038615.1 Limnodynastes dumerilii
TTGATTACTTTGATCACTTATAATTAATAAATATAATTATGGTTACCTGTTTTACTATTTATTTATTGCTGTTGTATATATATTAGTGGGTTAGAACTTGTATAGTAACTTTGGAGGGGTTATAAACAGCCCGGGAAATGTGTATAAACTATTTCTGATTTTAAAAAGTAATATTGTGAGTTTGGAATAAGTAAACTATGCAATTCTTTGTTTTTAGTATTTGGTATATCAATTCATTCATTAGTCCATTAGAGGATACTCATCAAAAAATGTTATTCTTCATTTTTATTCTTCATTTTATTTTTCATTTTTCACATTTATTGTTATTATTTTCTTTGTCTATTTTCATATATAGGAAGTTTAAAAATATTAAATGCCTTAGTTGAAATTTCTACTGTTTAATATATTGCTCTAACGCATTGTTAAAATGAATCTGCCTCTTTTAGGATATTAATAATTAAATATAACAACAGAAAATAAAATGTAAATATTTAATATATATGAATTAATGATATGATTGATAATAGATTCTTAATAAATATATTAACTGGTTATATTAATATTTATGGAAATCACGGTGCCCCACAAGTGGATACAATAAGAACCAATTAAAACTCCTTAAATGTGGAGCTTTACTAACATCCAGATCCAGAGCTTCGTTTCCATTACAAGACGTAGTGTATTTACTATGCACTCCCCTAGGCACTCCCCTTAGCCATACGTACTTTGTCCGTTTTACACTTGCCAAACTTGCCTCAACTTTTCAGAGTGTAACTACTGACGTACATACAGGCTGCACGTCATACGTAACTGTCTAAGCACGCCCAAACTGTATCATTTAAATGTCTCACCCCCCCTCCAAAGCGTAACTACAGGTGTCGTAAGAATGTCACGCCCTCTTGTTCGTAGTTACGCTGTTGATACAATACTGGTACATACGATCACAATTACGTGGCGCAACATCTGCCACACGCATGCGAAGTATATACAAAACAGCGTTTTTACGTCAGCGGCTAGCGTGAATATGCTAGCATTCTTAGTTCTGGATCAACCCCATGCTCCTTAGACCTTCTGAGGAAATCACAAGGAAGGTGATGAAACTCGTCAAGGTGATTTTATTAAGCAGCCTAACCAATTGATATATATTATTGACATATATGCTCTCTTTTCCACCTTTGTTCCACCAGGATTTTAGAAACGGTTTGAACTGGGACATTAAAGGGGAGAATATTATTGCAGCTTCTTATATCCCTACTTAATCAATTGAGGTTGCACTTTTACACATATTTTTTAAACTGTATGTATATTTCTACAGTTGTTTTATGTTCAGTAAATGTTAATTGATCTACTATTGTCAATCATGCTATGTGTTTAATGAACTATCTTATGAAGCACGCCTTCTGATTTAGTTATTTACCTATAATAGGTGTCTATCTCTCATTCCTTCCCATAAAGGGGCTTTATATGATATAGAATTGTGTTTTGGGGATATGCAGCATTATTATGGAGGATAATTGTTGCACAATTGAGGCATAAGAATTTTGGGATTTTATGGGACATATAGCATATGTGTACGATAATAAAGATCTTTATTCCTCCTTAATTGGGTTTACATTTCCCACAATATACTACTCTATGTGCCCCATAGTTTCTTTTGTTAAAAAAAAAATGCTTATAATTTGACTTATAGGACCTGATTCACAGATAAGAGTGAGTTAGGTGCGGGCAGATCAGCACCTAACTCACTCTTGCAGCCCCCAACCCACCCCCTGTTTTTAGGTACCTTATGCACTTACGAGTGCCATAGGGCAACCTTATCTCTCCATGCAATGTCTGTACGGACATTGCACCTCCCCGCCTCCCACTTCTGCCTAAAAACGCCCCAAGGCAACATTACGCCGCCTCTTTCTACGGAAATCACTGCGTGTGGTCTTTAAAGACTGCACCTACGCTATCTATGTGCTGATCGGCTACATGGATAGCGTAAATTACCTACTACGCATCCGCAGTAGGTAATTTCGGCCGCAGCTTCTTAAGTGTGAATCAGGCCCATCATTTCTATTCAGGAATTTATTAGTCAAATGAATAAATATTTCAATATATTCCAATGAAGTTTAAACATTTTGGGTCTGATTTAGAGTTTGGGACTAATGGCAAAACAAGTGCAAGTATACAGCTCGGCTAAACCATTTCACAAAGTAATGGATACTGATTCATTTTAACTCTCTAGTACGCAGTGAAAATACTTTACTTTTGAACATAGAACTCAAATACTGCATAGCTTTATGTTTAATCTATTATATAGAGTTGAGCTAAGAAACTTCACCTTTCAATTCTAATTCTGCTTTCACAGTTTAAACCCTCCTTCCTTGCAGTTGAATATGGTGATGCTCAGGTCTACACTTGCACCAAAAAAAGTTTAAGTGCAGTCTTTATGTAAGTGTGCCTCATGCAGCCCTTGGAATTGGCAGCAACTGTGGCTGGTGTAGTAGGGACAAGGGGTTGAAATTTTGCCTAGAGAGCCCAGAGACATTTGAGCCCTACACACAAATGCAGTCTTTGAAATAGGATTTCATCAGGCACCCAGACACAAGTACAGCATTATTCCACTTTTCTATGCTTTTTTGCATGGATTCATTGTTAAATGACCAAGTATGAAATATATAGGTAATGTTACTAACTAATTAAATAAGTAGTTTTAATAAAGCAACATGCTTCCACTGATTTAAATGGGCTGACAAGCCAAATCATAAGAAATGTTAATGTTTAGGCAGTAGCCAGTAGTAACACCCTAAAGAGACAGTACAACCCAAAGGCTCAATATTTCCTTAATGGCATTACATTAGAAACTACCGAGGAGGAAAGGGATCTAGGAGTCATTATTTCCAGTGACTTAAAGGTAGCCAATCAATGTAACAAAGCAATGAGAAAGGCAAGTCAGATGCTTGGTTGCATAGGGAGAGGAATTAGTAGCAGAAAGAGAGAAGTACTGATGCCCCTTTATAAATCATTGGTACACAGTCACCTAGAATACTGCGTTCAGTTCTGGAGGCCATATCTCCAGAAAGACATAAATACATTAGAGACTATGCAAAGAAGAGCAACTAAAATGGTCCATGGCCGTTGTAACAAATCATACCAAGAAAGGCTAGAGGAACTAAACATATATAGCTTGGAGCAGAGAAGGGAGAGGGGGGACATGATAGCAGCTTTCAAATACATCAAGGGTTGTGACCAGCTAGACGAGGGTGGCATTTTTCAAAAGAAAAGGTGTAATAGAAGAAGTAAAGTTAAATCAACAAATTTACCAGTATTTCAATGGGAACTATGGGCCTGCTTTTGGCTAATGAGATGGTCAATGTCTGGTTCCACAGAGACATACAGACTGCAATGCCCATCATTGCAGTGTGATTGCTGAAACTCCGCTTTTACCTCAGGCTCACACTGAGGTAATAATGCTCCCAACTTCCTCCAAGCTGCCTCTGCGCTGTGGTGCCTCCGTTTCTCGCACTCTCTCTCCCACTCTTCGCGCTCCCACTTCCGACCTTCACTGCCCACAAGTCACCACTCAGGCGGCCCTCCCAAATACCCTGGCTTCCTCTGAATCCTGGGAGATGAGAGTTGCAGCCGGACAACAATTCTCATGATCCAGCGCTTCAGCCGGCCAGCCAATCGGCGGCGGCCGCCGCCCCCTCTCCCTCTTCCACCAATGACCGTCCTTCTCATGTAAAAAAATTAAAGACAGGCAGCGGCGGCATAAACACACGGCGGGCCATATAAATGTCCTCAGCGGGCCGCATGTGGCCCGCGGGCCGTAGTTTGAGGACCCCTGCATTAGAGACTGTGCAAAGAAGAGCAACTAAAATGGTCCATGGCCTTTGTAACAAATCATATCAAGAAAGGATAGAGGAACTAAACATGTATAGCTTGGAGCAGAGAATGGAGAGGGGGGAGATGATAGCAGCTTTCAACTGCATCAAGGGTTGTGGCCAGCTAGAGGAGGGTACCATTTTTCAAAAGAAAAGGTGTAATAGCACACGAGGGCATGGATACAAACTGGAGGGTGGTAGATTCAAAGGCAATGTGCGGAAAAATTACTTCACTGAAAGGGTGATAGATAAGTGGAATATTCTCCCATCTGAGGTGCTTGAGGCCAATGCCAATACAGCAATTTAAACATGCTTGGGATAAATATAAGGGTATCCTAAATTGTAAACCAAATTGAAGGTAAATAGGGTCTAGGGTCAGTATAGGTTTGAATAAACAAATGGGCAGACTAGATGGGTCATGTGGCTCTTATCTGCCGTCACTTTCTATGTTTCTATGTAACTCACCAGGGCCTCCATAAGGGGGGAGAGCCAGGATTAGTGTCCTGGCCTAGGCAGAGAGGGGGTCCAGGAGTCCCAGGCTCCCCTCTCTGTACATCCAGGAAACTTGTGGATCAATATAAAGATACTAGTAGGAATCAGCAATGTACTCACTGTATGTCGCCGATTTCTACTTGTGTTCGTCCCTGTCGGACTGTACTACAGAGTGCCGATACGCAGGGAGGACTTCCCTGGGCATCGGTACTTTTTAATAAGCTTCAGAAGGTCCATGGAGCCCCGCCCCCATGTTATGTCACATTGTGGTCTGCGGCATAAGTTGCAGCCCTGCAACTCACTCTAGATCAGGTCCTTTATGGTTTTGGTGCTTTAAATTATTATTATTATTATTATTATTATTATTATTTTATTTATTTATTATTTATTTTTCAATTAACCTACCCAGTTATTTATGAAGACTTGCATACTAAAGTGACAGATGCAGGTAAATCAGTGGATGTAGTTTTTAGAGGGCAGGAGAAAGGCCAATGCTGGATGGTGTGTGGAGTTCTGACACTGGTAAAGTACAATATATTCATGGATTCGGAACTTCTAAACAATTTTAATCTGAAAAATACTTAATACTTAATTTTGGTTATCAATCTGTACCTTCTTGACACAAGGGGCTAGATTTACTAAGCTGCGGGTTTGGATAAGTGGAGATGTTGCCTATAGCAACTAATCAGATTCTAGTTCTCACTTTCTTTTTACATACTAGAAAGCGACAGCTAAAATCTAATTGGTTGCTATGGGCAACATTTCTACTTTTCCAAACCTGCAGCTTAGTAAATGTGGCCCAAGGTGTAAGTACTAGTGATCAGGACCACCCTTAGCAGGGGAGGGGATTGGGGCAATAGTATACTTGGGGACCCCTCCATCTGAACTACATGTATGCGGACTTGCACTTGTGCAGGGCTGCTTAGTTATAAACAAAGCTCGACACTGAGCACTATTTATAGACAACTGCTGCTGACAGCTTAGTGCTGTCCCTCCACAGGCTGTCCCTTCAGATACAGAGCATTGAGGCCCGCCTGCTGCAAGACATTATTAACATGCCACAGCAGACTAATGATGTCCTTAAGCAGGCGGGTCATTACTCTGTTTGTAAAGCTATCGGGGATAAAGGTAGGCAGGCGCAAAGACCAGGACAGGGGTCACTGTTCAAAGGCCCTAAGGGTGGTAATGCTAGTGATCATGATGAATCCATACACTTAAGAAAATCTGTGCAGGTTCTCTGTTTGCTCATGATCATTTTATCTATTTATCTTCTTTTAACCCTAAAAAATGTGCAAAACTCAAAACCGAGCCTAGTAAATTTAAGTGGCAGATTCAGTTTGTGTTTTTTTTTTACCTTTAACATCAATCAAACACACATAGTGGAAGCTGACAGAGAAGAATTAAAGAATGTAAGAGATTTAAATTTATCTGTGAGTGCATAAGTAAGTAACCATGACATCCAAACAAGTCACATGATGCCACAGCACAAGGAGCAGCACCTCTATCATAGTTTCTTTACTTGACACATCTGAACTTTAATAAAGGTTGAAATGGCCGTCTAAGACCAGTAATAAACTATTGGACACCTAACTTACAACTGGACAAATAAACATCTTTGTGCTACAGGCCTTCCTAAGGCTTCTGCGGAAAGTAAGCATGTATTACCTGCTTTAAGGACAGTTTATCCCTGTTTTTCTATAATGCATAAACATTTCTGTCATGATAACGGAACAGAACACTGAGAGTTGCTGCCGCATACATGAAAATAATAAACCCATATATGCTATATCCTCAACAGAAAATTTCCCTGCTGCTATACAAAATGAGGAAGTTCTCCTAGTCAGTGTTGTTCTGACACTACCCGCTGTGACTTATCTGTACATGATTTCCCCGCCACTAATGATTCCTCTTTTTTCCAAGCCACAATTGCACTGTCTGCTTCCTTGCACGATAGGCTTCCCCTTTCTAATCTATGACAGGGGTCCTATGGGGATCTAGATCCTGTTCTCATGTTGAGTGGTATAAGTTTTATATAAAAATGTAAATCACAAGATTAAAAAAATAAATAAATATAAAAAAAATATCTAATAGGTAAAAGTAATACAAGGTAAATGCATAAAGTACAACACAAACTGAAACATAAGCAGCACAAAAAATCTATAGAAATTAGGTGCCAGAGATACAAAAGTTTTATGAAGATTAATGGATAAAGTATTGTCTGTTAAAGACTTTTCAATGGGCTTCAGTAAGCTAACAGGAAGCAATTAAGCATTGTAAAATGTTTCACCTATGAATCACAGCCTTAGCCTATACAATTGAATTTCTGATATGGTTTCAAAAGCTTAGAGCACTTTAATGTAAAGTACTTTTCTTTTATATTTAGCATTTATATATAACTCTTTACATATTGTTATTACTCAGCTCTGCAAAAGTAATAATTCACAATGTACATAGAAACATAGAAAGTGACGGCAGATAAGAGCCACATGGCCCATTCAGTCTTCCCAGTTGTTTATTTAAAACTATACTGACCCTAGACCCTATTTACCCTCAATTAAGTTTGAGATTTATGATATCCTTATATTTATCCCAAGCGTGTTTAAACTGTTCTACTGTATTAGCCTCAACCACCTCAGATGGGAGGCTATTCCACTTATCTATCACCCCTTTAGTGAAATCCCGGAATCACAAAGAGTTGACCACCAACAGGAAAGCACTTGCATCCTAGCCCTACCCTTAACCCTCCCTTCTGGAAGCCTAACCCTAGCCATCTCTTCTTTAGGCCTAACCCTAACCTGAGACTAACAAAGCTCCCAATATTGAGGACTAGTTGTCGAAGTCTAGTCAAATCATAAAACATTAAATATAAAAAATCAAGCTCAGTATAATTAGTGCATAGGTAAGAACAAAGGATCTCAAAGTGTCGGAAAATATGAACGCGCTCACGCTCACTCGCATTTTGTCTCTCTTATGATTCTGCACATGAATAAACCGGTAACCAAATATATTTCCATGTAGGAGTTATGTATGCTTAGTAAATAAAATGCATTCCAAATCATTAAAGCTTTGTTTTGTTCGCAGGAGGACTCATTCAGCTAAATTCCACCAATCACCGTTAGAATGTTAGAATGTTGTCATGTTTAGACTTGTAGTGTAGTATTTCATATTGTATTAGCAATGTTGTATTTTGTTAAAAGCTTGCATATAGACTTATAGACATAGATAATATGAAATATTATATGTGCAGGCTTACTTAGTTTATATGACCCTACTAGTTAGGTTGAGACCCCTGTACATTATGCTGATTGACGTGAGACAAAAGAACTACTGGGATTCAATAAAGTACAAGGGATTTGAGAGGACTGAAGAACTTCCTTTGATCTTTCATATTAAAAAGACAATGCCCATGCTCTGAAGGCCAGAGGCTTTTGTATTGAAGTGTCGTGCCGGTGCTGGTCTGCGCTTCTGTTGGTAGGATTGATACTATTGGATAACTTTTTCACACTCTGAATAAATCTTTTGAGGGTTGGACCGCATCTGCGATTGGATTGCGATTATTTCAGGTAACTCAGATTTTCGCATTGTGCACAAATCCCACATGGTCAAAATAGGAGCCTGTACCCAATAGCAATTGTTTATGTTGCAAGCAATTCAGCAGTGATACAAGCCGCCATTCAGCCAGACCACCAAACAGATCCCATCATATGCCATGTGACTATGGAGAATTATAAATAATGAAAAAAAGCCTAAAAACACAAACCAAGAACAACTGTAACTACCAAGCTGCTTATTATCGTCTACTGCAGTATTTATGATACAAGACAATTTCTTGTATAGTGTGTATACTATAGTAATAGTGTGTATATATCTGTGAGTAAAGTATTCCAGATTATTAGCGCAATGCAAAAAAGACTTCTGTTGTCATATTATATAACTATTTAAAAAAGTAATACATTTTGCATTAATTTAAAACAAAATAATTGACTTGCAGTGATTGTACGTATTAGTATTTCTCCTGTAAACATGTTAAGATTTGTCAGGGGTTTGCTTTTTTAACTTAGGTTTTCATTTGTAAAAATATAAATAAAAAGAAACACATAGCTTTATGTCATATTGAAAGCTGAATCTTCCGAAGTTTGGAAGCTACTGACCAGTTCCAACTGGACTGAGATTTGTATCACTGTGACTTAAACAATCCCAGCTTTAAGGTTTGTTCCATAAACAAAGTATGCAGTTGTTTAAATGCATGTGGTTGTAGGGATGGGTGATTATAAAGCCAAACAGATGGAGCCTTTGCTTTTAAATGTCCTCAGTAGGTGGACCCTGCAAGTTACCGAAACTAAAAGCAATGTTTGTCACCCTCTCTAACCATAAGCCACACAAGAAGGTTCTGCATGGTTTGTACATTATGATTTTAAAACAAAAATGTTGCTTTGAAGATAGCTAAAATAAAATCATAATTTTAGAGTGTTTTGGGATATTTTATTGAATAAAGCCAATCTAATTATAAACGTACGGTAACAAAATGTACTCTTATCATAATGTTCCTTATGGCCATTTAGATGACCATATTATTACAATGGAGCTAGTGATATAGTCCAGAACAAATAACAAGAGTTCTGTGGACTGGAAGTAATGAAAAGTTCCCAGTTAGAATCATCCAACCAATAAACCATATTTGTGTTTTGTTTTGCTTTGTTTAAGTTTGGGAACTTACAAAAATTTGTCTAAAATAAGTAAAATCCCGCAAATGAAAAGAAAAGTGAAGTCGAGTTTCTCTACTCTTCTTGTTTTTCAAGATCACCATCTTAGACGGCAAACCTGTTATAAAATATAATGCTTACTTGATCCTGGTGATCCCCTGGGGACCATTTTCTCCACTGATGTCAGTCACTGTAGATTACCTGAACTGGAATCTTGAAACAACTGATATTCTTTGAAAAAAATTTCTCTTTAGGGAACACAGGACAGGTAAGCATAATAAAATACCTGTTTAGTTCAGCTACAGAGAATCCAAAACCAAAAGGTGGTTTTACTAAATAGACACCATAGTCCTTAGCTGTCAGTTTTGCGCTAACCATTGTTAACCATTGTTTTCACCAGCAGTGTCCAATGTTTCAGTTATTATTGACTTTCTTCAGGCATATAAAGATGTCTCTAAATCCCTAAAGAAAGTCAATAATGACTGAAACATAGACTGACATAAAAATTGCAACTTCCGGCCTTTTTTTCACCAACACTCTTGTGAGCGGAGCATAAGTGGCCCCCTTAGGGACCCAGTTTCATACACAACCATGGGAGACAGGGAAACACAGACAGACAGGGAGATACTTACCACTTTCTTGTCACCTTGACGAAAAAAAATAATATTTTTTTTATATATTCACTCACCACAGCACATATATCTCTTAATAAATTTAGGGAACAATAAGCAGCTGGTAAATTCAAACTCACAGGTTAGGTTGAGAAAAATAAAACAAATAGTAGAAACCTATATAAAACTGCTATCATCAATTTTACAAAAAACAGTGCTGTTTAATAGTCCCACAAGCATGTAATGTAATCAATTATGTATTTTAACCAGGATGGACTGAAAATGAAGCATAAAGTGGTGGGTTAAAAAACACACAATTTTAATATCTATATAAAAAGTGTAAGCATAAAACACAATATATTGTAATAAATCTTTCAGTGCATATAGAGTCTTTATTGAAGCTTAGATGTAAATTAGTCTGATGTATACATATAGCCAAAATGTTATTGCACAGTCTAGTGAATTGAAAAGTTACCACACTGCACACATTAGGAGCCTGAATCCGAGTCCCAAGGGAGAAATGAATGCCCACTGGGGCCCTCCTCAACGGGAAACCCGCAGCTGGTGTAAGTACAAATCTTTGCCTGTAGAGTGGTGTGATGAGCTCGATCACTGTTCTGTATGGATCCTGATGAATAGGTAAGTAATTTCCTTTAAGGCTGTGATATTATGGATATAGACATCAAATGAATTGCTCCGTTGAAGAGATCCATAATTGACATAAAGAAGTCCTTGTACAAGACTTGTTGCACATAAAGATATCATAAGAGTTGAAGGCTGGCAACGCGTTTCGTTAGGACTAAGAACTTTCTCATGCCAAAAGGTCCAATGCATGTGAGAGGGTTGTGCTAATTGCTCCAGTGATATATCTCTTGCACATCTTAGTGGTAATTAATCAATTGGCAAAAGACATTACATATCGTCTGATACAATTAATCGCTTTTAAACATATATAAAAATACACATTGTAATATACAAAGGATGTAATATAACTAACAATACCTTTTGTTCACAGAATATAACATTATACTCCTTGAATGATAACTCCTCAAACAGCTGATGCACCTATAAGGGATAAACCTTAACTTAGAGAGATCTGATCTGCTACCTACACTCTCCATCTGTCGTCTGGTGTGGCCTCCTACCACTAAGGCGCTTAGCATCCATTACCAACTAAGTATCATAAAATAATAAACACATTTTTGTAACCATAATAAAAGAAAGTATATTCTAGTCACTACCTGTTACCCAGTGACACCTTCCCCAGATGCACATTTGTGCTCATGCCATTAGGTCTGAAGAGAATATATATATTTATTTTTAAATGTTGACCGGAACTCACATGTATGTAATAGAACCTGCTCTGGGTGCACTTGTAAAGTAATAAAATAGTTTCCAACGATGTAAGGAGGCACTCACAGAGACTTCAGGTACTGAATGCTATATTTTATGGTGCCATTATTATAAAAAGCATTTCCAATGTTTCAATTGCTTGCTGTCAATTTTCATCAGGGCTTACAATAGGCAGTAATACAGAGCAGCATTATACAACCTCTATAGGTATAATACTATATATATGTATATATAATTAAATTAAAGGACAACGCATAACCTTCGTCCCATGGCGCCAGTCAAGCTCAGACCTGAAAGTCACTGTATGCCCCACTGCCTCAGGTCTCCCTGGTAAAGCAGCTCCAAAAGACACTGGCTGCTGGGCTGAGAGGGGTGGGACGGCCGTGTCTGGTTAAAAGTATATGTGATAAACAGCAAACTATTTTAGTACTTTAGTAGAGTAAAGAGGAATACAAGTAAATGACCTATATCAAAATATGGATACTAATAAATGAAAACAAGCATACAAAACATCTGTCATAAAGTAAGAAAAATAAGAGAAATGGGAACTATTATTAAAGAAGTGGCAAAAAATAAATGTCTTTTAGGAAGCAGTTTAGAGGTAATTGTTTGTCCTTTAAGTCTTATAAGTCCTTTAGGGGTAACCACCTCTAATTTAAAAATCCACATGCTCTCCCTTATTTTTAAAATGAGGTCTCTGTTGCAACCTTGGATCAGTGGTGGAATGTGGTTTATTTCCATTATGGAAAAATCCTTGATGGTGTGTTGCATGTTAACCCAATGTCTCACAACAGACTGGTCCTGTTTCCCCCCTTCCAATGCTGCTTTGATAACATATCTATGGAGCGCCATCCATATGTTCCTTCAGCATTCGGCTAGTCTTACCAACATACAATTTCTTGCAGAGACATTTGATGGTATATACGACATATTTGGTGCTGCATGTGATTACATATTTCATTTTATACTCTTTGATGTTGTTAGAATGTACAAAGTTAGATCCATTGTTGGAATATATATATATATATATATATATATATATATATATATATATAGGGGAACGCTCCCACGTCACTTAAGATCCCAAATGACAGCGTATAGTTAAGGCAAGTCAATGGTGGTCTAAGTTTAAGATCCACCGCTATTTGCAAGGGGAGTGTCTGTTTATGTAGTGGGCTGGAACCTGCTAAGATCTTAGCAAAGGTGCGTATATTTGCGATCTTTTCGCAATCGCATCTCTGAATCAGCCCCAATATGTTTTGGTCCTTTTTATCCACTTATTTAAGAATAAAGTTGTACAACAGAACTGTGTCTGATAATTTTTGGATGTTGCTAATGTCTCATAATTAATGGATATTATTGTCCACTAATATCTTCAGATAGTGTCATATATAACACATTCATTGGATGGCCTACACTCTAATGTATACTCTTCTGTAATTGTTCTCTCATAGCCTTGAGTTATATGTTTTCACATTTTTTTTTAGCTGTAATGGTTACATGTAATCAAGATATACAATACTGCAAATTATAGAATGCCATGCTAATTAAGTTTACTCCTAAAAGTCTAATGACCAGAGTGCTAAAATATAATTGTTATAATGTAGTACGTGTGTTCTATATGTGCTGCGTTCCCTCCAAATTGTTACCGCTACCACCCCTTATCCTTCCAGGGTTTACACCGAAAATAAGCAAATTAGGTAGGGTAGTGAGCGCAACTTCACCAAATCTCAGTCAATTGTAGACAATAGCTTCAGTGTATATTCTTAAATTTAACAACTGGAAAGCAGTCCCAAATACAGCTTGTTAAGGGTACTATACACACTCGGGTGCGGAGTATAACTGGGTTCTCGTGTTTATTGTTCCCCCTGATGGTGGAGACAGTCTTGACTGCTGAGCAACCAGCAGGTCGCAGTTCCAACTGGTATTTCCCCAGATTGCAGGTATACAGGAACCAGGAGTAGGTAATAGAAGGTCCCGGAGGAATACAACAGAGGAAGACAGCACCACCAACCACTACCAAGTGTTCACTGTAGGAGAGTAGACATCAGACCAAATACACAGCAGAGGACCTAATACTTAAGGATGATAGTATCAGAGGAAACCAAGACTAGGCACAATACAGAAGATGAGAAGGTAAGGCCCAACTGCAGCAGTGGATAAGTAATAAGCACAGCAGATACATAATGCTAATGCCAGGTTGTAATAAGCACAGCAGAAACACAATACTAATGCCAGGTAGTAATAAGCATAGCAGAAACACTATGCTAATGCCAGGTGGTAATAAGCACAGCACAAACACAATGCTAATGCCAGGTGGTAATAATCGCAGCAGATACACAACGCTAATGCTAGATGGTAGTAAGAACAGCAGATACCACTAACACTGAAACAGGAACCAGGAAACTATGCAGAAATAGACATAGTAACATAGTAACATAGTTTATGAGGTTAAAAAAAGACACCAATCCATCAAGTTCAACTTATTTTGGATCTCCTGTGATCCCTATTTTTATATTTGAAGTTAATCCATATGAAGCAACCTCCAAACTGTTGCAATCTCTACTGACACAAGATGGCCATCCTATTTCTCCCTGGCTCCACTATTGTCCTTCATATAAAGGTATTTACGCATCAGAACATAGCCAACCAATGCTGCATTCTGATGCGTACATTTTTTTACGCATGGTCTGTGGGATTCAGAATGCTAATAGTACAGTAAGGTCTTGCCATTCAGTATGCTGTCCTTCCACATGTGGAGACTTGAAGTAGGACTCTACTTCAGTACAGTTTAGGATAACATTCCATACATTTGTTTTCGTAGTGGAGGCTGATGAACAGAATCTATCCTTGATTATGGATCCAGTCCAATGTAATTAAGAATGAACCAGATCTAGAAATAATAGTGATTTACTAGCGGGTCTCTGGCTGTGGATCCTAATATGCAGAAGTTCGAGGACTTATGACTTTGTGTGTAGGACCCTACCTGCACATTTACCCACTAGCCCCACTTATTATGGGGCTGGTGTGTAAATGTGGATTATACGTAAGGGTTTAGCCAGTTATGATTTGGATACCTCCCCCTTCTGAGCATGCAGACATGTTTTAATCATGCCCCCCACTCTCCTGCCGATCTTGAGGATCCAGGTCTGTGCTGGTAGTCCATATAGCGCGCATGCGCACATGAAGATCGGGGCCGTTTGCAGAAAGCCTCAACTACTAAATCAGGAGCCGGTCCTATGTGAATTTTGGTTTATATTTATATTTATATAGAATGTTTGTTTTTCATCTACTTGTATTAGTACCCAAAAGTGCTCTGTATATATGTGGTGTTACACATTACCCCCACCTCACATGCTATAATTACACATTACCTCCACCTCACATGCTATAATAACATATTACCCCCACTTCACATGCTATAATTATACATTACCCCCACATCAAATGCTATAATTACACTTTAACCCCCAAAAGGCTTATAAGTCTCTTACCTGTTTTGTCTTCCCCGCCCTTCTTCCTCCCCCTTCCGTCCTCGGCAGCGCCTCTTCTTCTAGTAGTCACGTCAGCGTCACGCTGATAACGGCGGTACACATGCACAGTGCCCGGACCGCTGCGTACAGGCACTGTGTATGTGTTGCTATGGCAG
Organism: Limnodynastes dumerilii; assembly: GCA_011038615.1. Classification (NCBI taxonomy): domain Eukaryota; kingdom Metazoa; phylum Chordata; class Amphibia; order Anura; family Limnodynastidae; genus Limnodynastes; species Limnodynastes dumerilii. Next base: position 116,103 of record WWET01000719.1, read on the forward strand.
TGCCCAGGCACAGCGGTCCAGGCACTGTGCACAGTGCCCAGGAATAATACTATTTCTATAGTTACACTAAATTTAATGTAACTCTAGAAATAGTAAAAATAGTAATTTGAGAATAGTGTAATGTAGTTTGTCTTAAAACTTCATACATTTTCTTTTTAATGTGCTGAGTATCAGGGCAGTGTTATAACTGTGTATAGGGGATTTTGCTGAAGAAAAATCTCCTCCTTAAGGTATATATACCAGGACTGAGCTGGTGCAGAATTCCTGCACAGAAACCTGCCTGCTGATTGGCTCTCAACTGCACTGAAAGCCTAGTCTGTCTTTAAAATATCTACGAACATCCCTTTCAAAAGCGCCCAGCATATGTATACCAATTAAGGCTGCTTCAACCTTGACCTATATATTGTTTTGTTTACTGTCTTGTGTTTTTGAAATATATCAGTTACCTGCTAAGGCATGTTTCACCTATAAGTCAATCAGATCAGGTCAGAATTCTCAAATGGCAGCATAGAATATTAAGTAGGTGGGTGTTCTGATTTGGTGGGATGCAGTAGGTTGTACTTATGCTGTAATATAGTGAGGACAAAGCTGCATATGACAGGTAAAATAGTAGAAACAAATAGAAAAACACAGGCTCAAATGTCATTAACAAATAGTAAAAGTTGCTTTTTATTTGCACTAGTGCATCAAATTGACCAAAAAATCCAGAAAAAAACATACAGAGGAAATAGTTAAATTGTCATCTCAAAGTACAAACCACTTCCTTCTTAAGATTACCATTTTCACTAATTTTACATTAATGTTCTTTTAAAACTATCCTCAGTTAACCATTAAATATAATGTCTTACATTAATTAATTCTAGTTAGGTCTTACTTGTGTCCTGTTTTTTTAATGATTTTATTACACTGGTTAAAGATTGCATAAATATGTCCTTTCCCCCAAAAGCACAACTCATTGACAACATTCTTTCAATCAAACACAAAAGAAGTTTTCTTCACTGTCAGGTATTTTGAGTCCTTTTTTCTAGAAGGAAAATGCTACAGACCTGTGAACCTGTTTGAGTAGTTGTTACACACTGCTGTCTGTCTTAGGCAGCATGTAAGCTACGCACCCAATGCTCTTGTCCTGCCAACATCCTGGGTACTGAGGAGGTCCCGCTCCAGGCCACAAGCTGCTCTCCCTGTCATGGCACCTGCCATCTCCCAGTGCCTTCTTTCCCAGACATGCCATCATTCCCACGTGACGGCATACAAATTATCCATGTGGAGAGTGCTGTTTGTCCAGAAGATGGACGCACGCTCTCCTGTGTACTGCTGTTGGTAGGCAACGGCCAATGTGCTTCCATGGAGAGGCTGCTGGCCAGTCAGGGTGCAGTAGCCTCCTTATTAGCTCAGGCAGTATCTTCAGTAGCTTCTGGTTATAGTTTCTTGCTGCCCACACTTTTCTCTGTCTCTCTCTTTCTCCCTCTCTCTCTGCCTTGTGTGAGTCTACCAGTTTGTTTACACTGTTTGTTTGTTATTGGATGAATCTTTCCACTAGGTATTTTCACTTTCCTGTCTGTCTTGGTGTACTTGCCCACAAGCATAGGAATGGGAATGCGACCTGACAGTTTCTTGTAGCCAAACCTGTCCCCACCATCAGGGGCTTCAGTAACACAAGGTGCTCGTTAGACTCCATGCCCTGGTAAGTAGTCTCCTAACAGTAGTGTAGAAAACAACTGGTAACACTCACCTAAGATTAAAGCAGGATACACAATTAACAATTTATCTGGTCATTTAGCCAATTGTACAATTGTACACAGTGAAAGCATGAAGAGGATGCGTTTATCAGTTGCTTTGATTCACTTTGAATGTGCTGCACAGAATATTTGATAGCAGTCTGATATAGTGTAAAACATGTAGTGTGTACACTGTTTCGACCAACCCAGAGAGAGTAATGTGAACTCTCTGTGAACTACTGAGGTTGCTATGAACTGGTAAGTTTGCAGGGATATTTGGTTTCTCAGTATTATTTCCTAGTTTAGATATTTTTAGCATGTCAGGATTATTTTTTTGTCATATTGTTTCCTAGTAGGGATGCTTTTAGTGTTACGACACCACTGGGATTACCTGAGATGGAGAACCAGGGTGGTTGTAGAGTAGAGGCTGACGAGTCTTGCCAAGGCACGGAGTCTAATGGGATCTGGTTCTTCACTAGAGCCTCTGATGGTGAGGATAGTCTGGGCTGCAGATTTACCCGCAGGTCGCGGCCCCTGGGGCAACGCCCGGGAGAGGAAGGTGAACACAAGATGGAGGTAAGGATGGGATATAGACTAGATAGAAAGGAAAGCGGGAGAAAGGCCGGATCAGTAGAGTCTGACCTGAGACGGACAACAGTGAACACCGAACAGAGACACAGGACCAGAAGAGGTTAACGGAACTAACAGAACAGACAGACTGGGAAACTCACTCACACAATGAAACAGCGGGAGTCCCCTGAAGGGGTAACAGTGACAGACTCTCAGGAGAGATTAGGTAAACACCGATGGGAATAAACAATAAGATGGGAGAGTAGGAAGTGGAACACAGGGAACAAAGGCAAGGCACTGGGCAGGAACACGATGGGGCACTCAAGAAAGCAAGAAGCACTAGGCAAAGAAGGATAAGAGGTAAGAGAAAGTCAGAAGCACTAGATTCTATAACCGGCAACTACCTGTGGTAGCTGTCTGGGCTTTAAAGAAATGAGAGGGTAGCAAGAACGCGCCAAATTACTGATTGGAATTTGCCCCGTTGGTAGGAGAGCAGCGGGACGCAATGCAGGGAAGTCAGGACCGCCTCCTAAGCTGATTAGCTCGCGACCTAGTTGCTGGTAAAAGGCTAGGACGCCTTGTGAGAAAAATGGCTGCGCCCATGAAGCAGCGTGCGACGCGTGCCAGGGACCGCCGCTGGATCCGGAGCCAGAAGACAGCAGAGAGGAGCGGGGAGCAAAACCACACGTCACCTGAGGTGGATGACGACGTGTGACTATTGCAGTTGTAAGGACAGAGGCTGGCGCAGTGATAACCCCGTTGCACGCTACCCGCTGTTGGCGGCAACGTGTAACATTTAGCATGTGAAAACTTTTGTTTGTCTGTATTATTTACTAGTAGGGATTTTTGTTTGTTGGGATTTTATGTATAGATGTTTTAAGAGTGTCTGTATTATTGAGTAGTCAGGATTTTCATGTTAGGGAAATTGGTGTCAGGATTTCTTCCGTAAATATTTCTTCTATCTGGAGTATGATTTCCACCGAATCCCACATCCTCCTGACTACCTATTGTTGTCCCTAGAAGCTAAGGGGGCATTGTTAGATGACATTAAGTTTTTAATTAAAACCAATGATCCTGACTTCTGGTTCCGGCAGGCATGTGAGAAGCCGCCGCATCACTGTGCTCTGCCAGCCCCATCTACTAATCTGCCACATATCCTGGAAAAAGCGCCCGGCGGTGAAGCAAACGGCAGCAGGACTCGAGTAGCGCATAGAGGCAACTGATGGACAGGTACCTGAAGTCAGCAATGCCCCCTAAGACGCAGCGCACGAGGCAAGACGGACGGCAGGCCGGACCCAAGATGGTGGCGGTGACTGCAGCAGCGGCGTCAGAAGACTCCCTGAGGCGCAAGAAACCCGCAGCACCCATGGACTCCTCACCACCCACTCCCACTGCTAGACATTCTTCCTCTCCTCAAAGGCAGGATACCTTTGATGGGTTGGGAGCCCATGATTCCTCTGCCTCCCCAGCTGAATTAACCCCTCACAGCCCACAGTCCCCTGTAGCTGCTGCAAGTGTGGATCTCTGTAACACTCACATATGAGGCTGTAGTTAAGGCTATTACCAACACCATGACCCCTTTGATGTCTAACTAGATGAAGGTGTTCACAACCACAGTGCAGAAGCTGAAGGAGCAAATGTTGCAAATAAATCATACTGTGCTTGCAGTGGAGTAGAAGGTGGGTGAAATGTTTGAAGATGTCTCTGAATTAAAGAAAAGATCCAAAAGGTATAAATTGGACGACCTTGAAAATCGCTCCAGGCAAAATAATTTAAGAGTAATAGGCCTTCCGAAAACACTCCATGGACTTGCACTAAATGAATTTCTCACTGATTCCTTGCCTGAACTTCTCAATTTGAAAGACCAATGTAAAGGTATGGTGGTGGAGAGGGCACATCGTTTGGGTCCCCCTAGAGATAATGGCAGGCCACGCCCTGTTATTTTCCGGATACTTAATTTTCTGCACAAATCAGCGATATGGGCAGCAACCAAGCGGGTTCCTGATATTGTCTGGGAAGGAGCCAAGCTTAGGCTCTTTCAGGAGTACTCGGCTGAAGTAGCCAAAGCCCGTAAAGAATTTGTACCAATATGTTCTGGTTTAGCGAAGTCTGGACGGAAGTTCGCTCTGATGTACCCGGCAAGATTGCGAGTATTTCGGGGGAAGAATTTAAGGACTTTTCGTCGCTGGCGGAAGCCCAAAGTTTCCTAAAGAGAGAAGGTGCAGACCAGCATGACTCTACTTGGGCAGCGCAAGTGGACTGAAGATTCGGGACTCATGGCAGGACTCACTGTTGGGGCATCATATTCTTGCCTCGATACCAGACTGTGTATCCTTTGCTCAGCCTCGGACGCTTTACTGTTGCGAAAGATGGACACCTGGCGTAAGCATGCTCACTACTTACAGTACCTTTCTTTGCTTTGTCTAGTGGAGGAAGTCCTGATTGTACCTTAAGGTTAGAGATGGCGACTATCTCCATTCTCTGTTGTTTGTTTTTTGGAAGTGCTTCCCAACAGATGTGGAAGTACAGCAAAGTTAGGATTAGGAAATGTTGTTTACAATATTCAATAATAGTGTTGTGTTGTTTAATGTTGGGGGCTTCGCTCCGCCGTCTCCTCCCTGTGTCTTGCTCCGCTCTCTCAGTCTCTCCCTGTTAAGCTATGCATAGTTTAAGTGCTGATTCCGGCTTTCTTCTAATGACATGTTTCTTTTAGTGTCTATTAAAAAACTAGCTCTAGACGTGATCCTGATCCAAGAGACCCACCTAGTAGAAAAGGGAATGCAAAAATTAAGTGGGGAGGGCTATAAGGTCTTAGGTGCAGCACCTTTTAATTCTAGGTCCAGGGGAGTAGCGATCTTAGTAAAAAAGAATTTACAAAGTAAAATACATACCAAAATTCTAGACAAAGAAGGTAGATTCATGATCCTTGATGTAACATTAAATAGACAGATACTAGTTATTTGTAATTTGTATGCCCCAAATGTTTACAGTAAAGCCTTTTTTGGCTCTTTATTGACTAAGTTATATGTCTACATGGATGGTCCTTTAATAGTTGGCGGAGACTTTAATCTCATTGTGGCATCCCTTTTAGATAAACAATACCCACAAAAGTGTGCTAAGAAGCTTCCCAATTTAGGGGTCATGCAGTTTGCAAAACGCGTGCACTTGGTTGATATATGGAAAGCTAGACACCCTTCCAACAAGTCTTTCACATGCTTGTCTGCCGCATACAAAACTCTCTCGCAATTGGATTATTTATTGGTTTCTGAATCTTTGTTACCTAGAATATTACGCACTGAGATTGAGCCAATTCTTCTCTCTGATCACGCGGTAGTTTGGTTTCAATTAGACGCGCCTACCACAGGTGGAGCAATTGGGTTGTGGTGTTTTCCAATATATCTTACTAACTCTAATTCCGTAATATGCTAAAAGCTTCATGGGCAACGTTTAAATATTCTAATATGGAACATGCTGATAATCCCCAGCTTTTGTGGAAAACATACAAAGCAGTGGCCAGAGGTAATATTATCTCCTTTGTCTCACAGTATCGGAAGGATACTGTAGTAGAGTACAATAAGACAGAGCTAACTGAGGCATTCCACGCTTACGTTTCCCAGCCTACTCCAATTAACCTACAATCATATAATGGGAAGAAAACGCATTTTGTAGGGGTATTAGGAAAAATGGCTGACAGATCTAGCACACAGCGCCGTTATAGATTTTATAAGTGGGGAAATAAAATGGGACATTTACTATCGAATTTATTACAAGGGGAGCGTAAACCCACATACATAGCCAAATTAAGACATAGTCAAGGGAAGTATCAACACAGCGGTCCACAATTATATAGTCAGGACTGTATTGACCAGGGTGCTCGAGACTCTTTATTATTACCACAAATTTCTGAAGCGCAAGCACACGCCTTAATTGCTCCAATTTCTCTGCAGGAGGTACAGTCCACTATTAAACTGTTAAAATCCTCCAAGGCTCCAGGCCCTAATGGGTTTGGCAGGAGAATTTTATCGAATCCTGGCCCCTGAAATAGGAGAGTTGCTGCGTGATGCTTTCAATTATATGTTGACTGAAAATACTATACCACTATATTTTAATGCTGCGGTGATTAAGGTGCTTCCAAAGCCGGGGAGGGATCCGACATTGCCCGCATCGTATAGGCCCATATCCTTACTAAATACGGATTACAAAATTCTAACCAAAATTTTTTCAGAAAGGCTTAAGTTTGTTCTACCTTCAGTGATTCATGATAAGCAGACAGGATGCAGGCTGAAAGGAAAGGTGGGGGGGTGCCCTCCCCAAATGATTCTATCACTAGATGTGGAAAAAGCTTTCGACCTAGTAACTTGGGATCATCTCAAACATGCGCTCCTCAAATTTGGGTTTCCACCGGAATTTGTTTCCTTTATCAACTTGATTTATACAAATCCTTATACACAAGTTGCGGGCAAAGGCTTACTCTCGAATCATTTCTTCATCCAGCGGGGAACTAGGCAGGGGTGTCCCCTGTCACCCTTGTTGTTTGCCCTGGTTTTGGTACCACTGGCGGTGGCGTTGCGCAAGCTTCCAGAATATAGGGGTATAGAGATCAATCATACTGAATTCAAGCTTGCCATGTTTGCCGACGACATGCTGCTGTTTGTCTCGGACCCCCCTCAGTCCATCACAGCGATTTTACGTCTTATCTCGCAGTTTGGCCTGTTTGCGGGATTTAGAGTCAATTTTTCTAAATCAGAAGCCATGATTCTTACTGACTCTATGTCCCAGGACTCCACATCGTTTGTTTCTACTCACTTTCAGGTAACAGGGCCTCAGTTCAAATATTTAGGGGTCCAGATCCCACGATCTATTAGCAACCTATACAGAGTGAATTATTTCGCTGTACTTAAGACCATCACTAATCTAATCTAACATTGGATGACCTTGCCTCTCTCATTGCTGGGGAGGAATG